>JAOTRH010233488.1:0-40859 GCA_034768845.1 Heliamphora exappendiculata
ACAAACCACGTCACATGCCTATAAAACTCTAGGTTTTAAAGCATAAATCACATTACACATAACGATTGATATCACAATCACGTAATGCACTTACGCATTCCGTACATAATTAAACAGTTGTAAATATGCACATAACCATGTAAAATCACATCACTACACCACCCGTCAAAATCGACATCCACTTACGGGACAACCCACACGACCACCACTGGCCCAAACACTCCCAACACGGTCATCATAGACCCACGACGCTCACCTGCGCCAACACAACCCAACATCAAACCACGCACCTAACCGTGCATCACAAACCGTATCTACCATGCACATCACCCATGATGGCGACACTCAAACGCACACCCGAGGCCACAACATGACCCCCGAAACCACTACACAACCGACCAAACCCCAAAAGGAATCCACAAGTATTTAAATCAAGTAATTTCCATAAATTAATCAATTTAATACCATAGGACACCAATCGAAAACCAAAACCCAACCACAAAATCACCAAAACACACCCCAGCACTTCAGTCGACTGGACCCAGCCCCCAGTTAACTGGAAAAACACACTGGAAAAGGGGCTAAAAACGCCCAACAACACTGGTCATCCCCCGCTGGTCATCCCCTACTGGTAATCCCCGCTGGTCAACCCCACTGGTCATCCCCCCGCTGGTCATCCCTTCTAGTCATCCTCCCTCGTCATTCCCCCGCTCGTCATCCCCCTGCTGGTCAACCACGCTGGTCATCCCCCACTGGTAATCCCCGCTGGTCAACCCTGCTGGTCATCCCCCCGCTGGTCAATCGACAACGATCTAGAAAACTGAATCAAGCAGAAAATAGGTTCTAAGATACTGGTTTCAGCCCTCTAAACCCCGAATCGAAGCCTCTGAACACCGATCTAACACCCACAAACATCCACAAGCATAAGCCTAACACCGATACCTCAAAAGAAACTCTCGATACCCAATTTCATCCACCAAAATCGACTAACAATTAGTTTTTAACCCAAAAACCAAACTTTGAAACAAATGCAGATCTACAGCAATCTACCCGTTAAAAACACACACGTTTACCCATAGCACCCTTATACAGCAGTAGGGTCTAGAATCCAACCTTGGTGAGTCAAAAACTTGACACCTCGATCCACGTGTAAAATCGAGTTTCGCCAGAATAAAATTCTATTCGGATGAACGCGTAGTCCACCATGCCAATAATAAGGATCCGCTGTTGGATCGCTGAAAATCGAGCCTGGGCCCTTGAGAACTTAGAGAGAAGGTAGAGAGAAAATAGAAAACTAACTGAAACAATTTTGAAATATATCTTTATGAAAATATTTAACTCCAGATATTTATAGGCCTCCAAAATATCTTGTTTTGAAATTTTTCAAAATTTGCGCCACAGCGGCCCACGGCCCCGGGAACCTACCCCGCATGCATATCTAAGCCCGATCATGCATCAAAGTAGTAAAAACATGCTCGAAAGAAAACACGTAACGCGCGTCAGAAAATGCCAAAAAAAACGGGCCAGGGTCTCGCACGCGCCCAGGACCCACCGCTCGAGCGCGCTCCTCACTGCTCGAGCGGACCCATTACCGACATAGGCCCTGCCACACCACCGCTCGAGCGCCCTAGAACCGCTCGAGCGGTTACCTCTCGGACCAACACTTTGCCACCATCTCGCTCGAGCGAGCTCCTCACCGCTGGAGCGGTCGTCCTTGGCAGAGAAACTGAAAAAAGGCAACCAAGCCAAACACCCCGCATGCATAACATGTATAACACCTATACAAAACATGATGTTCTATAACTGGAAACGTAAGCCAGACACTAAGAGATACATATATGAAAAGGAACACATCAACATACATTAATATCTCAAAAGAGATGAGTCCGGGTCTCACAACTCTCCCCCTTAAGGAATTTCGCTCCCGAAATTCGTAACAAGGTCCCGAGGTAAACAGGTTCGGGTATCTAGCACACATCCTAGACTCGAGCTCCCATGTCGTTTCTTCAACCCCGTGATGAAGCCATAGGACCTTGACATAAGCAATTATTTTGCCCCGTAACACCTGCTCCTTTGTATCAAGAATCCTCACTGGACGCTCCTCATAAGTGGCATCCTCATCAACCTGCAGCTCGGCCCAATCTATCACATATGAAGGATCAGGCTCGTACCTCCGAAGCATAGAAATGTGAAACACGTTGTGCACAGATGCTAATTGAGGTGGCAAAGCCAAATGATATGTAACCTTTTCGACCCTGCCAAGAATCTCAAAAGGTCAAATGAAGCGAGGTGATAGCTTCCCGCTACGACCAAACCTCATCAAACCTCTACGTGGCGAGGCCTTCAAAAATACATGATCCCCCACTGCAAACTCCAAAGGTCGCCTCCTCTGATCTGTATAACTCTTCTGACGGCTATGCGCTGCCAAAAGGGGTTGGCGTATCACTGCAATCTTCTCTGTCGTCTCTCGCACCATGTCGGGTCCCAAGACTGTGGTCTCTCACACATCTGTTCAACACACGGGCGATCTACACAGTCTACCATACAAATCCTCATACGGTGCCATTCTAATACTGGACTAATAGTTGTTGTATGCAAACTCTGCCAACGGTAGATAATCCTCCCAAGAACCTCTGAAATCAAGGACACAAACCCTCAGCATGTCCTCTAGAATCTGTATGGTCCTCTCTGACTGACCATTCGTATGGGGATGAAAGGCAGTATTGAACGTCAAGTTCGTTCCCAAAGCCTCCTGAAGACTCTACCAAAAGCGCGATGTGAAGCGCGGGTCTTGATATGAAACAATAGACACTAGTGTAGACACCCCAATTTGACCCCGCCTAATCTTAAGCGAATCCGATGATGAAAACAGGTGGAATGTTGCTTTAGTTCGATCCTCAAAAAGTGATCCAAGCTTGGTATTTGAACCCAGAACCTTTAAACCAAAGAAATTTTGTCGAACCATCGAAACTTGTTGTCCAAGTAAGGCGACCACCATGTTCATTGTGGCGACCGCCAATAGAACTTCTTGAAAATCCTAACCAAAAGTAGCGACCGCCAACTCCAACATGGCGACCGCTAACTCATGACCTGGCGACTGCTAACTTCAAAAATCTTGACGTGTCCCAGAACGTGGCAGCATCTCATTGGTTGAAGAATTCTATAAATACCGAACCCCCTGGTACGTTTTCAGGGTGAAATTTTAGAGAGAGGTTTAGTGAGTGAAGCTCTGTTGAGTCGCCGAGCAATTCCGAGCCCCGACACCGAAGCCCTGCCGAAATACTGAGATTCGAACCTCCGACGCCTACTTTGAAACCTTAGCTTGGATCACAATCCGAGAATTGGGCCGTTGAAGTACATTCTCCCGATTTAAGGATTCCTTAGCAATCCAGTTATTCCGTTTGGATTCTCGATCTTTCTAACTCTATTTCCTCTTTTTTAGACTGATCGGGTTAAAATTCAATTTCAATTCGTATTTTCCTTTAATTTACATGGTTTATCCTATTTACTTCATGTAATTTAGTTATTTTTTTAATTATTTACTTATTAATTTCCTCACACTCACACTTAGCACATTGTCATTTTTATTTGTATTCATTAATTAGTGCTAATATTTTTTTGGTAGTTACAACTTATTGATGTTGTTAGTTGTTATAAAAAAAACTTACATTGTATGAATGTAATTATTGATATTACATTCATATCCTCTAATTAAAATAATTGTGCGCATATTTCTTTTTTTATCTCTTTCTTTTATATTAGTTTAAAGTTTCTTTATTAGTTATTATTTTAATTCTTTAATGTTCCTTTATTTTCAGCATTAGTTTAATTTTTTTTTATTTATTTATTTTTCTTTTGCTTGCAATTTAGTTTTAATTTCTTTTCAATGCACATTTTTTTTCTTATAATATTAGCTTAATGTTTCTTCATTAGCCTTTATTTTTTATTTTTTTTCTTTAATAGTAGTGTAATTTTCTTTTCTAGTATCTTATTTCTTTTTTTTTTCTTGTAATGAAATTTTATTTTTTTTTCCTTATAATATAGTTTTATTTTTCTCTCTAATGTTTTATTTCTTATTTTTCTTTCCTTTTTCTTTTTCTATAGTTTGATTTCCTTTTTATAGTACTTATTCTATCTTTCTTTTTCTTTTATTTTATTAAACCTAAAAATCATAAAAAGTCCTTTAAGCTTATTTTTTTTCTTTTTTTTAAATGTAATTCTCTTCTCTTTATTTTCTTTTTGTTTTCTTCTATCTCTTTTAAAGAAAATGAAAAAAGTAAATAGTTATGTTTTCTTTTTCATTAATTTAATGTTCTAACTTTTTTATTTTTAGCATAATTCTTTTTTTGTGAACTTTTTTTCTTTTAAATCTTTAAATTCTCTTTTGTTATAAGGCTTTTATTTTTAGTTTCTTTGTTAATAAACTCTCTTTTTTTATATAGATTTTTTATGCATATTTTATTTTACATTTAGTATTAAATATTCACCATATTAATGTTTGTCTAAATGTATATTTTAATATGCATATTTTTAGTTACTTTGAAATTATGTTTATGATAGCTTAGTTTATTTGTTGCTAACAATTCATATTTAGGTAATTTTAACAATTTCTAGCATATTTTTTTTTCTTTTATTTGTATCGTGCTAGTTTAGGTTGTTTTAATACTATTGCATGCGGGTGTGTTCTATGTATCATTTAGTTAGAAATTGCATGTCGTAGAACTTAGGAATTCATCCATTTATTTGTCATAATTTGGAGTACTATGTACATATATTTTGTATTTTTCATATTTGATTTTGGATGTTCCCTCTTTGCCTCCACTTTCTTTGTTTGTATGCATTTGAGAAATTCTATTAAAAAACAAATGATGATTAGTAGAGGCCAACCTTACGATTGGGCGAACGGGGTGCCTAACACCTTCCCCGATTCGTACCTTAGCTCCCGAACCCTTTTTCTCTGGTTAACGTTTTAAAAGATCCGTAGCCATTTTTGTTTTTCTTAGTTTTTCTCAAAAACTAAGTGGCGACTCTATTTTCAATAAAAGAAGAGATTTTCAGTGATTAGTTTTCAAGGTGCTAAAATATTTTTTAAATATTTTTGAATTTTTTTATTTTTGATCACTTTCAAAACCCCTACATCTCGGCGCCACAACTGGGACTCCATGCAATCGGACTACCTCTCTAACATACAACTAACTCAGTCTCTCCACTGAATCCTTCACACGGATGGGGAGAAAATGTACAGACTTCGTCAACCTATCCACCATAACCCACACGGCGTCGTGTCCCCTAGGTGATCGACGAAGCTCTGACACAAAGTCCATCGTGACGTTCTCCCATTTCTACTCTGATATCGGTAATGGCTGTAACAAGCACGTTGGTCTCTGGTGTTCCTCCTTCACCTTCTGACAGGTAAGGCACCGAGAAACAAACTGGATCATGTCTCTCTTCATTTTCGTCCAACAGAACTGTCGACGTAGGTCATGATACATCTTCGTGCCTCCAGGATGCACTGCAATGCGAGAATGTTGACACTCATGCAGTAGATTAGCTCGGCATGATTCTGGCACAAACAACCTCCCCGCTATTCTCAAACTCAGATCTGAACCCACAACCCATCCTGTTATATCCTCTCCACTAGTAACACGGTCTTGGATCATCTGAGCCTCCTGGTCCATCTGTTGGAGCTCTAGCATACGTGCTATCAATGCTGGTCAATTGACTACTGAAAATAAAGTGGCACCCGTCACTGTCTCTCTAAGACACAGATCAAACTCTGCAATCTCTCCAAGCATGTCCCACTCACGTATAGCCACAGAAGCTAACAACCCGTGAGATCTCCTACTGAGAGTGTTAGCCACTACATTGGCCTTCCCTGGATGGTACTGCAAGTCAAAGTCATAATCCTCCAACAATTCCATCCATCGTCGTTGGCACAAGTTCAGGTTCTTCTGCAAAAATAAGTATTTTAAACTCTTGTGATCGGAAAAAACCTCGAAATGCTCACCATAAAGATAATGACGCCATATCTTCAAGGCAAAGACCACGGCTGCCAACTCCAGATCGTGTGTCGGGATTTGTGAAGGATTTTATGCTGTGACTGGTTGGGAGCGACGGTCTGGAGTTTGTGAAGGATTTTATGCGAATCCACGTCAATGGATCCGTTGCTCCCAACCAGTCACAGCATCTATCTTCGACGAATCCATTGATACCCCGTCTGACGACATGACGTGTCCCAGAAATCTCACCTTAGACATCCAAAACTCATACTTGTAGAACATCGCGTACAAGCGATGCTCTCTCAAAGTCCGTAGCACGATCCACAAGTGATCCTCGTGTGTCTCCCGAGTGGGTGAATATATGAGAATATCATCCACAAACACTACCACAAAACTATCCAGATATTGATGGAAGATTTGGTTCATCAAACTTATGAACGTAGCTGGCGCGCTTGTCAGACCGAACGGCATAACCAAAAACTCGTAGTGACCATAGCGAGTCCGAAAAGCGGTCTTCGCTATGTCCTCATCCCTAATCCTCAACTGGTAGTACCCCGATCTCAAGTTAATCTTCGAGAAGCAGCTCGAACCCTTTAGCTGATCAAACAAATCATCTATCCTTGGTATCGAATACTTGTTCTTCACTGTCACCTGATTTAGCTTCTAGTAGTCGATACATAAACGCAAAGATCCATCCTTCTTCTTAGCAAAAAGAGAAGGAGCTCCCCACGGTGAAGTACTCGGACGTATAAATCCCTTGTCTAACAACTCCTGAAGCTATACCTTAAGTTCACGCAACTCAGCGGGTGCAAAATGATATGACGGTATAGATATGGAAGAAGCTTTGGGAACTAGATCAATGGAGAACTCTACCTCACGGCTCGGTGGCAACTCAAATAGGTCGTCAGGAAAGACATCTGGGTAGTCACAAACCACCGGAGGTAACTCCTCTCGAACCCTAACCTCCTCATCCAACATGAGGGCTGAAAAGAGGAAACCCAGGTTGCCCTAGTTCCGTACTGCACCCGACATAGCCACCAAACCCTCATCTCAATCTCCCACGAAGAAAAAAAAATCTCTCGCCGGTGTACAAATCGTTACCCTCCATCGATCGCAATCGATAAAGGCACAATAGGTGGTCAGCCAATCCATCCCTAGGATGACATCAAACGTGGTCATGTCTAGAATGATAAAATCAAACTCTAAACAATGATCGGTGACCTCCAACACGCAGGATCTACAAACTTGACTCAACGTCACACTCCCACTGACTGGAGTTTCCACGCTCAAGGTACTACCCAACCAGTCCATTTTTAAGCCCAAAGCAGATGCAAAAGCTGATGATATAAACGAATGTGATGCTCTCGTGTCCATAAGGACACTGACCCATGATCTATAGACTAGAAAAGTACCTCTGATCATGGAGGTGGTAGCAGCAGCATCGGGTACGATCGGTGCTCTGGATGAACTGGGATCTGCAAGAACATAAGCTCTGGCCTATCCACTGTGGCCCTGAACTATCGACTGTCTGCCCGATTGTATCGAAGCGCCCCTTCTGTAAATCGAGATAACTAATGTCCCTGAGCAGAAGGAGTAACAGGTGCTCCAGCTGTACTCCACACGCTCCCTCCTCAGGGGTAATCCCTCCTGATGTGCCTAGAATGGCCACACTTAAAACATACCACTAGTCCCCTCCCCTGCGCCTGTGACTACGACTATGCCTGAACAGGCGTTGGACTCCGACATTCTGCAGCATGATGCCCTGGCCGTTGGCACCTGTGACAAAGAAGCCCTCTCTGATCTGACCTTCCCGCTGAAGCTACAGGAGGTGTAGGTGCAGAAGACTGTGGCTGATACAACCCCACTGGATAGGAACTTGGACTAGACGTCCATAGATGCTTGTCCCTACGTCCATGGAACTGTGCACGTCCCCCATCTTGCGGACCCCTGCTGTCCCTATCCCTGCGCGTCTCGTTCAGAGTGTCTTCCACCTTTATGGCAGTCTTCACTAACTCTGTAAAGACCTGCATCCTAAATGCTGCCACCCGATCTCCGATAGCGGGCCTCAAACCCCTCTCGAACTGCTTCGCATGGAACTCATTAGTGGGCGCAGTCTCCTGTGCAAACCATTATAGGTTGGTAAATTCTGCCTCATAATCAATCATTGTCATCGTCTTTTGCGTCAGAAAAAGTAAATCCTCTTTGTAGCGATCCCTCAAAGTCACTGAAAAGTATTTCTCCAAAAATACCTTAGTGAATGCCTCCCAAGTACCCTCAACTGTAGTCTTGGCGTACTTCCACCACATGTGAGCGCTCCCTCTCAACTGGAAGGTAGCAAACGTAACCCGCAGGTCATCCTCCTCTATCTGAAGCGTGTCCAGAATCCTGGTGACCAGCTCCAGCCACTTAGTGGCTACCGTGGGGTTGGGATCCCCAGAAAAGATAGGAGGGTTCAGACGGCGAAACTCATACATCGCAACCATTGCCCTCGGCTTGGGTACACTCTCCCTTCCCCTAGTGGTCTCAGCAAGTTGCCGGATGGAGCCGACCATCTCACGCAACAAATCTCCCCCGTCAACGGGTCCATAGGGTGCATTAGCTTCCCCAACATCTGGGACTGGAACGTCCCTTCTGCCAGAACCACAGCCACGGCCTAAACCTCAGCCTCGTCCTCCCCACGTGGACATAGTTCTATACGAAAGCAACATAACAGGATAAGCATCCATACAATATGTTATTGCTAACGTAAAAGACACATCTGATACAAACATGCTAACACATAGCCACGTAGATCATGTCATCACATCTCACATACTGAGGAGAACCAATCAAAAGGATTCGTCCATCTAGATAACCTACTTAAATTTCTTGCTAGAATTTGCGTCTGCGAAACGCGTCTCTAACATGGCTCCCAAGTTTGTTAATTCAAATGCCCAAAGGCAAGACCAATCAACCCTAAGGTCTAACCTCCATACCCACGTATACACCACAAGCTATCATGTTATGTTAGAAAAACGCTGTAACACATGCAATCAAGCACACATACATCCTCACAAGGTGATGTACTCTCTTTTTCATAGGTATTCAAACCCATAGATCTGATACCAAGTTGTCACGCCCCAAACACCAGGGTCACGCAAAAGCCCTCTCAAACACAGTTTGAGAAAATAAGATTTATTATTGGAAAACCATCAACTCAAAAATATACATCATTTGAATAAAAGTATCCACAGTTCAACTCTCATAAATTGAAAACATGCAATCTCATACATGAATAAATATATCGCTTCAAGGCGTATAAAATCAGCCTTCTAAAACAGGCACTACATGTAAAAGTACATGTCTAAAACAGGAAAAGTACAGCAAGCTCTCCATCATCACAAGCCTCTAGGTCAACTCCATGTGGTCATCTGAAAATATTTTTACAGTAAAATTCCGCACCGTGAGCCGAAGCCCAATAGAAAATAGACAGTAAAGCTGTAAAGCAGGTTATGCAATCATATAGTGGGAGCTAACTCGACCACAAAAGTCAAAAAGGTTTTTCTCTAAAAAATCACAAGTTTTCCCTATGAAAACCACCATTTTCATATTGAAACTATGCATAACATCCTAACAGATATCATGCCATAGTTAAGGAAAAGCCGTAAAACATAATATTCTCCACTCGGGTCACACAGCCGAGGAGAAAAATAAAATGTAATCCTATGTACCGACTCTACCACACCGACAAAGGTAACAACTATAGACTCCTGCCCATTACCCTAGTCACCACTCAAGGCCTGCTTGGTAATGAAAAGTTCTATACGGAGTTACGATAATGATGCCATTAACGGAGGCAACCGACTTAGTTTATAGGGTCACACCCGAGGGCCCTAAGCACCCACACAACCACTTAGTTTATGGGTTCACAACCTGAGGGCACTAAGCACCCACCAACCTCGTTTACGGGGATTAACCCAATAGCACGTAGGGACCTACTCTGCGCACGTTTTTGGACTTTCACCGATGAGCAATGGAAGCCCACTCAACACACCCACTATCACGGTACATCTATGAATAACATTTAAAAACCTATAAATAGTTTTACATCGTATGTATATGAAAAGGGATCTAATACATCAACATGGAGATTTACAAGCATGTAACAACATATTTTCAATAAAACTGAGACTCAACCCCAAGGGTTAGCTCCAAACCTCCACAAACATATTTTTCATAAAAAAATCTCATTTTCAAATCTCCTTTTGAAAACCACGGATCACATCACATCCTCATCATGTATAAAATCGAGAAAAGGCGTAAAACCCACTTTTATCCATAAACCAAGATTTAAAACATAAAAATTACATTTAATACATTTCTACTAGGTGAAAGCAAGTATAATTACGTATAACACACTCATAACAGCAGTAGATCTAGAATACTACCTCAAAGAGCTAAAAGCTCGACGCCTCAAAATCCAACCTCGTCGGAACGAGAATCCGTCCAGATGGATACGAAGCCCACATCATCGACAGTAAGGATCTGCTATCCAACAGCGAAAAACATGCTCCGGGCCTCCCGAAAGCTAGACAAAAGGTAGAGCAAAGGTGGAGAGAAAGAGATTTGCTTGAAAATGATATTTTGGATCTCAAAAAGATATTTTATTCTCTTTATAGATATTTGGGCCCAGGACCCACCGCTCGAGCGCGCTCCCCACTGCTCGAGCGGACCCATTGCCGACATAGGCCCTGCCACACCACCGCTCGAGCCCCCCAGAACTGCTCGAGCGGTCACCTCTCGGACCAACACTCTGCCACCAACCCGCTCGAGCAAGCTCCCCACCGCTCGAGTGGTCGTCGCTGGGAGAGAAACTGAAAAAAGGCAACCAAGCCAAACACCCCGCATGCATAACATGTATAACACCTATACAAAACAAGCTATTCTACAACTAAAAACATAAACCAAGCACCAAGAGATACATATATGGAAAGGAACATATCAATATACATTAATATCTCAAAAGAGATGGGTCCGGGTCTTACATCATAGGGGTGAACCCTTATCTTTTTGCAAGAAATTTAAATTTTGAATTTCATTTATCATTTTGTGTCCGTCCATTACTAACCGTTGGAAGTCAAAATAGACCGTTGGAGTTTGAAATTGGGTTTGTGTTTGTTAGGCGGTCCAATTGCCAGCCCGAACCGATTTGGTGGCTGTTCGGACCAGACTGAACATGCACCAGTGAAGCCTATTTAAAGGCTGTTCCTCTGCCCTTTCAATCATCAAACTTTCAAAATCTTTTCCCTCTTAATATGCTTCTTCTTATACTCAGCAGTCTCCATATTCTGCAAGAGAGAGGGTCCAAACACAATTTCAGGTTCGCCGAATTCTTAGATTGTTGTGCTACTTCTAAGAATTACCGATTGTTGTATCTTATGAGGCAAATGCCATTCAACTCGAAGCATCGTAACAAGGGAATTTTTTTATCTTAAGGACATTGTGTTAAGCACAAGTCTCGATCTTTTTCTTGCTGTAACAGGTTTTTAAAAATTTTGGTATTTTCAGTTTTATTATTTTCTACAATTCTATTTTTTTGACTTTATGTTTTGTAGTTCTTGTTTTCCTGCTGCCTGTATTTGTACATTACAGATTGGCTAATATCGTTTTTCTAACAATCTTAAGACAAAAATTATCTATTGATTTTTTAGGAATTAAATTATGTATTTAATTTTAGTTTTATTATTTTTATTTATCCTTTTTGGATTAAAAAATAGTTATGAAGATCAATCTGCAGTGTACAATTTATTACTTTTTATGAAAAATAAAATCTTTTTCAAGTTTATTTTTTGTGCTGTTACTAGAACCGTAAACATATTTTCTTTGTGTGTTGTTTATGTAAAAATAAAAAATAATTTACGGATTGGTACTACCGTTACTGTTACCCCTACCATTGTCCTGGTTACACCTTTTGTGATGCTTGTCGTCACTACGACATGACGGTAAACTACGAAAAAAAACTAAAAAAGTTCAATGGAATTGATTTTAAAATATAACAATAAAAAATATTATTTTATCTTACAACTCTGAATCTAGCTAGATTCCTATCTGAAGATGCTCCGGCATTAACAGAAGGTGAAACCGACTGGCAACCGGTTACTGCAGTGGAAGCATGGAAACATGCTAACTTCCTGTGTTAGAACTATATCCTCAACATATTCGACAACTCGCTATACAATGTGTTTAGTTCAATCAAGACGAAAAAGGAATGATACTAATCTTTGGATCAAAAATATAAGACAGAGGATGCCGGTATGAAGAAATTTATCGTCAAAAAATTTTTAGATTATAAAATGGTGAATTCTAAGCTTGTTATCGACAGGTTCAAGATCTCCAACTTATTCTGCATGATATTCATGCGGAAGGTATGCTTATAAGTAAATCTTTTTAGGTTGCTGCTACTATTGAGAAATTACTGTAGGGCTGAAAAGATTTCAAGAATTACTTGAAGCACAAGCGCAAGAAGATGAAATTGGAGGAATTGATTGTCAGACTGAGAATAGAGAAAGACAACTGCATTTTTGAGAAGAAGATTGGAATAGAGTCCAAGGCCAATGTTGTGGAATAGGTGCCTAAAGTCAACAACAAGAAGAGAAAGCATGTTCGTGGTAAAGATAGACTCTAAGAGACTTAAATTCGAGGAAAAATGTTACACCCATGACAAGCCTAAGATGCAAAAGATTGTCGCAGCAAGCACAAGAACTCTGACAAGAAGAATGCCCAAGCCCATATAACAGAAGTGGAAAACTTTTTCACTAAGGTGGATGACATTAGTCTTTCTGCTGTTATGTCGAAAACAAACCTAGTTGGAAATGCCAGAGAATGGTGGGTGGACACTGGAGGTACTCACCACATATGTTTAGATAGACGGATGTTCTCAACCTATCAAGTGGTAGATGGAGAACAACTGTACATGGGTAACTCCTCTACCTCAAAGTTGAAGGCCAAGAAAAAGTTATTTTAAAGATGACTTCAGGGAAGGAATTCACTCTCAACAATATGTTACATGTGCTAGATATTCGCAAGAATATAATCTTTGGGTCTTTCTTGAGTAAAAATTTAGGCTAGCATTTGAGTCTGACAAATTTATACTCACAAAAAGTGAGATGCTTGTAGATAAAGGATGTCAGAGTGATGGTCTATTCAAATTAAATGTAATATGAATAAGAACAACACCTCTTCTGCTTATATTCTTGAATCTTCATCTGTATGACATGATAGATTGAGGCATGTTAATTATAATTTTCTACGTAGATTAATTAACTTGAATTGTTTGCCAAAATTTAATATTGATCCTAATCACAAATGTGAAATTTTTGTAGAGGCAAAATTAACTAAGGCTATTTTTTATTATGTTGAAAGGAATATATAACCTTTGGATCTAATTCACAGTGATATTTATAATTTTAAATCAATTCAAGTGAGAGGTGATAAAAAGTATTTCATTACTTTTATTGATAACAGTACAAGATACTGCTACATCTATCTGCTTACAAGTATGGATAAAGTCATGAAAATATTTATACATTACAAGAATAAAGTTAAAAATCAACTTGATAAAAAGATCAAAACTCTAAGAAGTGATAGAAGTGGTGAATATGAATCGTCTTTTGGTAATTTTGTTCATATCATGGTATCATTCATCAAACTACTGCACCTTATTCTCTATAGAAAAATGGTGTTACTGAACGAAAGAATAGAACTTTAAAAAATATGATGAATGCAATGCTGACCAGCTTAGGATTACCTTAGAATTTGTGGGAAAAAGCTATTTTTTTAGCTAATTATATTCTTAATAAAATACCCCATAAGAAGATGAATAAGACATCTTATGAATTGTGAAAATGTCGAATGTGTACCTGCAAATTCTTAAGAGTGTGGGGATAATTACCAAAGGTAGTAGTGCCTATACTAAAGAGGTCAAAATTGAGACTTAAAACCGTTGGCTATGCATTCATCGATTACACTAATAATATTAGTTCTTATCTATTTTTGATTCACAAATTAGAAATTTCATATATGCATATTAATACTATTATTGAGTTAAAATATGCAGTGGTCGTTGAATATATATTTCCTTGTAATTCTAGATAAAAGACAAGTTCTGTAAAAAGAACTTATGATACTACTCAAAGTAGTGATCATGATAAAGACCAAGAAGGAGAAAATAATGAAGAACCTTGACGTAATAAACGAGTTAGAACATTTAAGTCCTTTGGTCCAAATCTTCTAACATTTTTGTTAGAAAGTGAATCTCGAACTTTTAAAGAGGCATTGTCCAGTACTGAAGCGCCTTTTTGGAAAGAGGTTGTAAACAGTAAAATTGAATCCATCATTCAGAATCAAACATGAGAACTGGTGGATCTTCCTCCCGATTGTAAACCACTTGGGTATAAGTGAATGGTTCAATTGACAGTACAAAGTAATACTTGTGGTTAAGGGATACTGACAAAATGAAAGTCATGATTACTTTAACACGTTCACTAGTTACAAGAATAATGTCTATACATATGCTAATTTTCATAGATGCGTTGTTTAATCTGGATATACATCAAAAAGATGTGGAGAGGACATTTTTTGAATGGTGAATTTAATGAAGAGATTTATATGGAACAACTTGAAGGATTTCTTGTTCCTGGATAAGAAAATAAAATTTGTAAACTCGTCAAATCTCTTTATTGATTAAAGTAAGCACCAAAGTAATGACATGTGAAATTTGATAATACCCTGATGTCAAATGGAGATGTTATTTTAAGAATGACTATTTTTAAAATATCTGATGGATATGTTTTGTTTCAATCATATTATATTGAGAAAATATTTGATAAATTCACAAAGGATGATGATCGTCCAACAAGAATGCCGATAGGTGTAAATCTATATCTATCCAAGAATACGGGCGAAAGCAAAACTCAATTAAAATATTCTAGGATTATTGAAAGTCTTATGTACTTAATGAACTGCACATGACTGGATGTAACATATGTAGTGAGAAAATTAAGTAACACACAAATAATCCAGGGGCAAACCATTGGAATGCAATAGTTAGGGTTCTTAGATATCTAAGATATATCCATAACTATAGGTTGTGTTATACCATATATCCAGTAGTTTTAAAAGGCTATTGTAACGCCAAATGAATATTTAATACAAAAGACTCAAAATTCACAAGTGGTTATGTCTTAACTATCGAAGGTACAGCTGTCTGAAAAATCTTCCAAGAAAACATGTATCACTAGGTCAACGATAGAATCTGAGTTTATAGCTTTGGATAAAGCTGGGGAAGCAGCATAATGGCTACACCGTTTCTTAGAAGATATTTTAATGTGGCCTAAACCTGTGCCGGCAATTTGCCTTTATTATGATAGTCAATTTGAAATTGAAAGAGCATAGAGTAATTTGTATAATGATAAGTCACAACATATACGTTGTCAACACAATACTATTAAATAACTATTCTCAAGTGAAATTATATCCGTTGAGTATATAAGGTCAAAAGATAATATCGTGAATTTGTTAACCAAAAGTTTGACTAGAGAATAAGTGAATTGTTCGTTGAGAAAAATAGGACTAAAGCCTATTACTAAAGAGACACCAGAATGGCATCTCAACCTCGCTGACTGGAGATCCTAAGATCTAGGTTCAATAGGACAACCGAGTTATGTGTGACTCTAAGAGGATCACTAGGGGATTATCTCATATCTATTTCTATGATGAAATAGTGATATCTACGACGCAACTTAGGATAAGCTATGCTTTTTAATTACTCTTATACCTTAGATATCCAAGCGAAGTATGGCAGGGTACTCTTAAAAGGAATCACCTTTATGAGTGTGAACTAGGCAGGTTCTATGTGAATCATTAAGGCTAAATTCTTTAGAGCACTCATAAAATTCAGGAAAGTTCAGGACCGAAATCAACATAATCGTGAGAACCAAGCTGTGTTTAGAAATATTCTGTATGAACTCTATTGTCTTAGCTTACACAAACAGCTGAACAGTTCAAGACAGCATGTTCAGTGATTAGCTAGTAAGTTCGATAGTTTTTTACAAGGGAATGTTTAAAACCAAAAGCTACTTATCCTATGTAGAAAATTTCTTTTATTGAACTCTATCTGTGTTGGCATTTTGTTGCATTTTTTTCCGTCAAATTCCATTCATGTGGGGAATTGCTAGAAAAGGTTGGGTTTTTGAACTTTTGAACATGGTTTTTAGCAAACTTTGAAGTTAAATAACTTGGAATTAGTTTAATCTTTTTTGATGATTCCAAATCTTAATATATTCATTTGTATAAGTAGTATAATTGTAGATTTTGTGGTGTTCAAAACCGTTAACGGGTGAATGATAAATTGACTCCAAAGTGTGCTATTCTGAAATGGTGAAAGTGGGTAACTGGTTCGTGTCATACCATACCAAAAATATTTATTTAAAAACCTTATTTAACAACTAACCTGTAAGATAGTGACAAAAGTCCGAATATCATTCTCAAGAATTTAATGCGATTATGATTTATTTATTAAATATTTAATTAATGATTTTCTTTGAGAAAAAAGGAGTTTGATTTGAACTAAAATTCTAATTAAATGGAATGACTGCGAAATCTGAATTAAAAATTCAAGGGAAAAAGATATTCTTAAGGGTTAGAATCCTCCCTAGTCAATACTTCTAGTTTCATGCAAATTCTAGTTTATCTTTAATTTATTCAATTCAATTCTATTGTGACTACAAAATCGATAAGAATTTTTAAGAAGATTAGCTTGAATCCAAGCCTCGCATACCTTATCTAAGCTTATGGCACAGCTTATTTAGAGCACGATCTGTCCTAACAAAATATAAAGTATATAACATTTGAATTTTGAGGCGCAGATATAACAGTTGTATGATTTCACTTTTACAATCATAAAAAATAAAAATGAAACTAGATATTTAAATTCAAAACTTGTTAATCAAAAGACAACATCTCAAATCACACAACGAATTGAATCTAAAATAAAGAATAAATAAACAAGTTCGAACTACTCCTAGAAATACCAAACTAGGAATTCATCATCCCTTAATAACAGAAAAAGCTTAGCTGCTCATGCTGCGATTAGAGAGCATGAAAAGTTGAAGAAGATGTGAGCCTTGAATCTACGCCTTTGACTTCTTAGCACGTCCCGAGCCTTCTAGATTGGTCTTCTTGCTTCCGTTGATCCTTCGTCTTCTAAAATCAGAGATAAATGAATTATAAATCCAGGACACCTATTTATATGTGAGCTTTTCCTCCTCAATTGTAGACTTCAAATAAAACACTGACTACGCGCCCATCCAGGCACTGGTCATTCCGTCTGGACGGTTTGAAGTTTCGTCCGAACGCTGGTGAATTTCGTACGAAAGGTTTTCTTTCTGGATTGGTTTTGTCCAGATGCTCGTCCAGACATTTTCTTCATAGTAACTTCTCTGTTCAGACACGGCCAAAGTCCGTCCAGACGTGCAACTTTTTGGACTAATCCTGTCCGAACGCGGATACGGTCTGTTCGGACGAATCTTTTATGAAAATTCCCCTTTTATCCCTGTCTCCTTTTTATCCCGTTTTACACCATTTTCTCCGTTAAGCTACTCCCTTTGATACCATTGACAAAAACACTACAAAACAAATTATTAAACACAAAATCGAGACTTAACATAGTACATTTTGTGGAATAGGATCGATATTTTATGTACCAATCACACTCATCAACTTACACTTTGCTTGACCTTGAGTAAAGTAAAGAAAAAAAAATCCTATCCCGTTAACCCAGAAATAGTTTTGTTCTGAGAAGATCAAATTAACAAACTGTAAAAATACTATCCCCGATATTGAATTCATACATCATCTTAGCCTACTGCTATTTTCATAAAATTTTCACTACAAAAATTAGACCTGGTGTGTTTGTGTTAACTCAGCCATTTAAATCAGTCTCATGCCTCAGAATACTGAAAGTGTGAATTTTTATCAAAATTATGTCTTCAATCCTCACTGGGTATTCACTCACAATAAATCACTCAGAAATTTGCTCATGTATGTGCACTCATATAGTATACGGTAGATGTAATGTATATGCAAATTAAACAATTATATCTGCATACTTTAAGACTCGAAAAGGAAGCAAACAAGTAAGAATGACTTACAATCTCGTGATTGAAATACCAAATATTGAGAAAATTTTCTACAAGTCTTGTATATCCTTTTCATTCAATTATTTTTGTGCATCAAATTTTGTTTCACATAGGATCAATTAGGTCTTTATTTTTTGTTATAACTTTAAGTAAGGATAAAGTGCATTTGGGCTAGGATAGAAATCACAATGTTTTGGAACAAGTCATTATGTAGATAGTATGCATGACCCATATTCTTTTATGCTCTCACACTTGTCTTTCCCAAAGCTTTAAATACTTTTTTTTTTGTAACCCATTCAATATACACTTGAACAATCAATTGTGTTGCTGGACTATATATTTTATCCAACTCTTATGTACTCTTGAATCCTCTTTGACTTTTAATTTTATATATTCATCATCGCCATTTTCTGTTCACGAGACATTTTTAGGTATCTGGGGGAAACAAGAAAAAGGCTTAAATATAAGAAGCTCCTAAGGAAAAATTTGGGTCAATTGAATATCAAAAATACGAAGAGCCTCAAATATAGAAACATGGCCTAAAAGTTTTTCCCAGGTTTAACAAAATCTTTTGCATAGTTCTTATTTGTAGAAAATCTCAAATTCAACTCACATAAAAATTCTCAACTTTTGGCTAACAAGAATGAATGTTGAGATTATACAACGAGCATTACATGCTGAATAATTAAAAATGAGTAAAAGTAGCAATAATTCTTTCAAAAAAGTATCGAAGTTCAAAGATTCACGGGGACAAGTTTTCACCTTGTTATTTTTCAAGTTATTCTTACTACAACTATTCATTAGCACCAAACCAATTTCAACAGCCAAGTGTGCAGGGCTAGATTGTGCCAAATGTACAATTTCATAATTTATTTCTTACAAAAAAGTAGTCGACCAAGAATACTGTATTCCTTTTTATCCGGGGTATTAAATTTACAATTTAGAATTTTTACCCTTCTCAATTTTTTATTTATTATTATTTATTATTTTTTTAACGCGGTTTGACAAATTAAAAAATTACACAATAACACCCCCAACTTGAATAATGCATTGTCTGTAGTGCGAACAAAAGGGAAACAAGAGAAAAAGAAATTTATCATGTAACAACACAGTTGCTACAAATAATACCTATAATAGAAACTTTTTTTTTTGGATCAGGGGATGTAGGAGCCAAGATTAGAACCTGGGTTGATGAGCAGGCCAAATGGTCTCTTAACGATTGGAACGGATGCCTTGCTCTACCTATAATAGAAACTCATACATCCAAATAGCAGCAAGTAGAGTAAATAAAGATAGGTAAAAATAAAAGAAACTGCATATATTATTAAAAACAACTGTGTTTTTATTACATGAACATAAGAAAAGAAAGAGAAGAAAAAATGCCCTATGGGCCTACAAACTATGGGACAACTGTGAGAATGGAGAGAAAAATCTGAAGCTTGAAAAGAAAAATAGAAAAAGAAAAGAAAGAAAACAAAAGAAAGAAAAGCATCAATGGGGAGGGAGAGGAGGAGATCCATGCTGAGGAGCCAAGTTAAGATGGCGCAGTAGCACACCAAGCTGCTCCTCGATTCACGCCTAGCCCGCTACAAAGGCAGCCTCCAGTGTTGCCTGGCCGGTCTCTAACCGGTTCAACAGTTCGTTCAAGGCCTTACAGGCGCCTTAGTAAAGGACCAGGTGGAGGAGGAAGGCAGCGAGGAGGAGGGTATAGACGTGGAGTCCGAGTGGTTGGCTAGCTCTTAGGACGGTAGATGTTCAGGATTACCCCACCTGCTCAAAGCATGGAGACTCTTCGATCATGTGGCTTGATGATAGTCATTAGGCATCGGGTCAGAGAGTTTAGTCGGAGACAAGGTAAAAGGAGAGGGGTCAAAAGAGGTGGCAATCAGAATAAAAGGGAGGACGAGGTTGGAATATGAGAAAAAGCGGTTGGTGTGGGGTATAGTGATGAACTTCATCATCTCGTCCAGCATGAAGAGGGGGATGGGGACGAAGGCGACGATGTGCAGGCCGTAGAAGATCTAGAGGAAGGCATGGTGGCTCTCATCTTTGTGGTCTATGGGGAACACATTTTTTTGCAGAATGATTTCAATGAACCAAAGAGGTTCGGTGAGATTATGGTGTCGGGCAAAGGCCATGTTGGTGTCGGTGACTGGGCCAAGAATTATGGAAAGACTGTTGGTGGCCTCATTGTCCTTGGTGCTAAAGATGCCAAGGATGATAGCAATGTGGTGGGCGCCAAAGGAGAAGGTGACATCGTCAACTGTGGAGACGAAGTAGGAGAAGAGGCAGTCACGATCCTCGTCGCCTACTCGCCGGAGGTGCTAGTAGAAAAGACGAACCAGTTAGGGATATAGGTGTAGAAAGGAGCTGTAGAGGCCGAGGAGGTGGTGAGACTTCAAGAGTTGAATGCCTTGGGAGGCATAATCGTCGTAGCAGAGGAAGGCCTCACCCACGGGGAAGGAGGTGAAGCAGTGGAGATCTCAGGCATTCCATTGGGCAAACAGTGTAGATGACGAGGAGTGGTCGAAGCCACGTCTCCTTTGATAGGGCGGTGGGAACCAGAATCCATAAGAGAGAGAGAGAGAGAACTGAAGAGTTGAGATGGAAGAAAAAGAGACGGGAGGCCTCATATTTATAGAGTTCGACTAGTTTTGTCCAAATAGAGCTAAGTGCATCAAGACGGATTGAATGGCATTCAAATGGTGTCCGAACAAAATAAAGCCAGAAATAATTGCATTCAGATGAGCTAAGGGAGCATCTAGACGGGCAACATACCAGAGTACTTGTGTTCGGGCAGAGTGTGGGGCGTCTAGACAGAATTTGAATTGGTGGAAGAGGAAGAGTTATGAGGCAGACGTTAATGGAAGGTGCTGAAAATGTCACCTCAATTTGATTTCGTCCAAACAAAAAAAAAGGGTGTCTTGACGAAAGTTGACCGATGATGTGCCACGTGGCAGCCTGGGACAGGAAAGGACACGACCGTTGGAATTCTGTCCGAATGTAAGGGCGTCCGTCCGGACAGAAGGACAAAGCAATTAATGCTCTGAGAGCTGAAGGGGCGTGTCTGGTAGGAGTGGACAGATCCCATTTCTTTCGGACGAAATGGGACCGTCCAGACGGGGCCATTTTTTAATTTTTTTAAAGATTACTTCCCCTATTACTACGAAAATATGGGTTCCCTCCCAATAGGGCTAAGTTTAACATCTTTATCCAGACGCAGTGCTCGGTCACTGAGTTGGGGGTGCTGGATCAATAAGATTGGTAAACTCAATGACAGGGTTAACAGAGATACCGTATATGTATGGTTTCAAATTCTAGCCATTAACTATAAGATACTTACCCAAGCGGGGGTTGAGCAGCTGGCAGCCACCGTGAGGGTAGACGTGTGTCACCACAAACAGGCCATTCCATTGGGATTAGAGCTTTCTAAGGAATAACTGCAACTTGGAATTAAACAACCACACCTTTTAGTTAGGCTTAAATGACTTTCGATGGATGTGTTTATTGTGGAAGGCTTTTATTTGAGCCTTGTAGATGCGGGAGTTCTCATAAGCCTCGTTACGGATTTATTTGAGCTCAACGAGCTAAAGCTTGCAATGAGTACCAGCATTGGCCATATCGAAGTTATAGGCTTTAATAACCCAATAGGCTCGGTGTGCTAACTCGACTAAAAGGTGGTAGGCTTTGTCAAAGATAAGATGGTACGAAGACATGGGGTCTTAAAAGCGGTACAATTGGCCCACAGGGCGTTGTCCAGTCTCTCGGACCAATCTTTTCTATCAGAATTGATGGTCTTTGTCAGAATATTTTTGACTTTCCTTTTGAATACCTCACCTTGGGCACTAGTTTGTGGATGATAAAGAGTGGCTACCTTATGCGTGATGGAGTAGCGGCGAAGTAGAGCGGAGAAGTATTTATTTAGGAAGTGAATACCACTGTCGCTGATGATAGCTCATGAAAAACCAAATTGACTGAAGATATTGGATTGAAGAAACTTGACCACAACTTTGACCCATTTAGACACATAGTCCACCTCTACTAAGATGTACTCGTAGCCATGTGATGGTGGAAACGGTCCCATAAAGTCAATGCCCCAAACATCGAAGAGTTCGACAACAATAATGGGGTTTATAGACATCATGTTTTGGGCAAAAATTATGCCCGTTTGTTGGCAGCGAAGGCAGGTTCGACAGAACTCGTGGGTGTCTTTGAAGATGGTGGGCCAAACAAATCGGACTGGAGGACTTTGGCTGCTGTCTTCTTGGCACTGAAGTGTCCTCTACAGGCAAGAGAGTGACAGTAGGTTAGAATGCTGGCTACCTCAGATTCGGGGACACATCTACGTATTACCTGGTCAGAGTAGTATTTAAAAAGATTTAGATCTTCCCAAAAAATAGTATTTAATTTTGGAGAAAAATCGTTCCTTATCGATTTTGGACCAGTGAGTGGAAATGCGGCCTACTAGCAGATAGTTGACAATTTCAACGTACCATGGGAGCTGGGTGCTAGTGACTGCAAAGAGTTGCTCATCTGGAAACGAGTCACGTAAAGGAGTGGAGTCACTAGATAGGGCTACTATCAGGCGGGAAAGGTGGTCAACCACAAAATTCTTGGTTCCCTTTTTATCTCGGTTCTCTAGATCGAATTCTTGTAGAAGAATAATTCAATAGATGAGTCGGGGCTTAGTGTTCTTTTTGGACAGCAAGTGTCAGAAGGCGACATGGTCTATGTAGATGATGACTTTCGAGCCTAAGAGATAGGACTTAAACTTGTTAAGAGCAAAGACCACAACAAATAATTCCATCTCGGTGGGGGTATAATTCAATTGTGTGTCGATGAGGGTTTTACTGGTGTAATAAATGGCATGAAGAATGTGATTGACACGTTAACCTAGAGCAGCTCTGACGGCATAATCTGAAGCATCACACATGATCTTGAAAGGAAGTGACCAATCAAGTGACTACATGATGGGTGCCGTAGACAAAGAGTCTTGGAGTTGCTCAAAAGTAGGGCTCGTCGAAGATGAAAGGTGTGTCCTTCATAAGAAGGTTGTACAATGGCTTAGAGATTTTAGAGAAATCCTTTACGAACCTACGGTAGAAACTTGCATGCCCTAGGAAGGAATGTACCTGCTGGAGAGAAGCTGGGAAAAAAAGTTTAGAGACGAGGTCAACTTTAGCTTTGTCAACTTCGATCCCCCTTTTTAATACGATGTGCCCTAATACAATTCCTTGTTGAACCATGAAATCGCTCTTTTCCCAACTGAGTACGAGATTTGTCTCCATACAACGTTTGACTACTTTCGTCAAATTTTGGAGACAATCTTCAAAGGAGAACCCAAAAACTAAGAAGCCTTCCATGAAGACTTCTAGGAATTGCTCTACCATGTCAGAGAAAATAGTCATCATGCACCTTTTAAAGGTTGCTGGTGCATTGCAAAGTCCAAAAGGCATGCGCCTATAAGCGAAAGTGCCAAATGGACAGGTAAAGGTTGTCTTCTCCTGGTCCTCGGGGTAGATGGGCACTTGGTTGTATCTGGAGTAACCATCTAGGATGTTGAAGAAACTTTGACTCGCTAGACGTTCTAAGATTTGGTCAATGAAGGACAGCTGGAAGTGGTCTTTCCTAGTGGCGGCGTTTAACTTTCAATAGTCAATACACTCTAGCCAACCCATTGTGATGCAAGTGGGTATCAACCTCCCTTGTCATTTTGCACGATGGTGAGCGCGAATTTATTAGGAACAACTTGGACTGGGCTCACCCACTTACTGTCAGAGATGTGGTAAATAATACCTGCATCGAGTAATTTCACAACCTCTTTTAGAACAACCTCTTTCATGTTTGGGTTGAATCTCCACTGCATTTCTCGAGTCAATTTTGCATCATCTTCATAGTGGATGCGATGCATGCAAACAGAGGGGTCAATCCCTTTCAAGTCAGCAACTGACTACCCTATGGCTCCTTTATGATATTTCAAAATCTCAACAAGTTGAAACTCATGATCAGGAGTCAAATCAGAGGCAATGATGGCGGGTAAGGTGTTATTGGGCCCTAGGAATATGTACTTGAGCGAAGCTGGGAGTGGCTTTAGCTCAAGGTTTAGTGGTGAGTTTAGAGTGGGCATAGCAGGGATAGAGGATAGAGGTGGTGTAGATATTTTGGGTCTCACGTGGGATGCACTGGATATCTATTATTTTTTAGAAAAATACTTCTTTTCTTTCTAAAATAAAAGTCGAAGATATTTAAATATCATTTTTTGAAAAATAGAGTCGCCACTTGATTTTTGAGAAAAATCAAGAAAAACAAAAAGAAGGCTGTGTGCGGGTCTTCTAAAAAACGTAACCAGAGAAAAAGAGGGTTTAGGGGCTGAGGTACGAAAAAAGAATGTGTTAGGCACCCTTTTTGCCCAACTGTAAGATTGGCCTCTACTTTGTCAATATTAGTTTTTGTTGTAAACTTTTTAAAGGTAAAATGTATAGAGTGGGAGGTTAAAGAAAGTTTAAACAAAAGCAATCAGCAAAACAAAATCATAACTACGATTCCTAGTGTCTTGTAATTTAGTTATTATTTCTAGATATGCCACACGTATTGTTTGAGCAAAGCAAAGTAAAAAACATGCGAGTAAGCGATAAAATAAACAAGCAAGATTCTAAGGGTCATACAATAATGTTTCTGTCCCTATCATGCTGTAAATAGGATGTATAGATCAAATAGTGTAGACACCCCAATTTGATCACGCCTAATCTTAGGTTGGTTTGAGTGTTTTCGATGATGAAATCATGTGGAACGGTGCTTCAGAATGATCCTCAAGAAGCGATCCAAACTCAGTATTCAAACCTGATGATCAAATCCTTCGAACAGTGAACCTAGTTTGTCCAACCCTTGAGCCACTAACTTTAAACTGTGGGGTCACCAACTCCATTGTGGCGAATGCCGTATAAACCTCTTGGAAACCCTAGCAAAGGTGGCGACCGCCATTTTTGAACCTTGGGGTCGCCAACTCTGTTATGGCAACTGCCAAAAGAAACTCTTGAAAACTTAGTTATTGTGGTGACCGCCAACTCTAGACCTGGCGACCGCCAACTCTAAAAATCCTTACGTGTTCCAAAACGTGTCAGCATCTCATTGGTTGATGAACTCTATAAATATCATACATCTGGTATGATTTGGGGAGGACAATTTTGACATCGGAGTTCTGGCAGGTCGAAGGATGATAGATTTTGAGAACGGATACCCTGCCGAAGTACTAAGAGGATGATCTTCGATACCAACATTCTGTCGAATTCTTGATTCATCGACTTTGATTGGAGCATTGCCCAAGGATTAGACTGTTGATCAACCTTTCCCAACTTGAGGATTCACCCGGATTGTAGCGATTCAGGTATTCTATTTGAATCCTTGGTGTTTCTCTCTCCATTTCCTGTATTTTTGGGAGGCTGGATTATTATTTGAACATTAGATTCATACTTGTTCTTCAATTTTACATTTAATTGGTAAACATAGTTATTTAAGTCAAAAACATGTTTCATCTTTAAAATTTGCTTAATATTGTGTTACTTGTATATCTTCCATGGTTTTGACTAAAGAGAATTAAACTAAATTTTATTTTGTTAATTAGATTCTGTAACGTGTCATAAGTACATTGTTATCATTGTACAGTTTTCACTAGAATTCAGTAATGGTGCCTACATTTTCTTTTGCGACATTGTTTGCAATACTACGATTGCAATATATTTGGCATCAACATAATTGTGGACACAATAATCAATGTTGTCCCCACATATCTTTAGGTTTTATATGGTTATTATAGTCGTTTTTCTTAGTATGTTGTTTTAATTCTAGCAACATATTTTGACATTTTAAAATTTTATCTAGTAATGTGTGGGGTCTAATGTATTTTATCTTAGTATATTGACATCTTTACGAATTAGAATTCTTTTAGGTTCATTTTCTGTATTCATCCTATGTGGTCTTTATCATAAGTTTTATTAGTGTATTTCTAACATGTTTAGGTTTTCTTTATTTCTATACTATTGCCAATACCATGCAATTTGCTCAATGTATCCTTTGGTTAGAATTTGTATGCCGTAGGATTTAGAATTTTCTTTGTTACTTGTTTCATTTGGCGTTCTATATACATATGCTATGTATTTTTTGTATTTGACTTTAGTTGTTATTTTGTTGCCTCTATTTTTTATATTTGTATGCACTTGAGAGATCTAATTAAGAACTAATGATGATTAGTAGAGGCCAACCTTATAGTTGGGCAAACAGGGTGCCCAACACCTTTTCTAGTTCGTACCTTAGCCTTCGGACCCTTGTTTTCTCTGGTTACTGTTTTAAAGATTAGTGGCTCATTTTGTTTTTTTTATTTTTCTCAAAAACTAAGTGGCGACTCCATTTTTCACAAAAAAGAGTTTTCAAATTTTGGTTTTTACGGTATTAAAATATTTTCCAAACATTTATTGAATTTTTTTATTTTTAAAACAAAATCCTATATCTCGGCTCCACAAACAGAAAAGACTTAAACATCATATTTAAACTACTGGTCATGCACAAAACTCGCGGCCTTAGCAATCAATGTTGCGACCGTGACAAAAATAGTCACAAAATATGCAGTTGTGACAAACAATAGCGTTACCGTGAAGAATAAAAAAAACAATCTCACGGCTGTAACAAATAAAAGTCATAGTTATGGTTTTTAAGGGTACAAAAAGGATATATACATTGCACAATGCTTAAAATAAGCTCAAATGAATGGGATACTCGAAACAGAGACCATAGCCCACTGTATCAAGGCTAGATCTACCATCCTTCATCTCCTATACAAGCAATAATTTTAAATAGAATATGCATGGCATCAAAATGAATAACAGAATGCTTAAAACACATTTTCATGATACTAGCTTCACAAAACCTCACGGCCGTAATGACAGGATATAACGGTCGGGACAAAAATGAAGGAAAATGAGGCGGCTGTTATAGTTACATAACCTCGAAACATACAGATGTGAAGGTATATAGGATGGAGACCATGACCCAATTGGTCTAGGCCAGATCTACCATTCATTATGCAATAGGAAGATAAATAGAGGTACAAAAAGGAAAAAATAATAAACAGAGCAATAAAATGATGTACAACCTTGAAATAAACATATAACAGAGGGTTTTGAATAGGATTTTTGCATTTCTAGCCTTAAAATAATGTCACGGCCTTAACAACAAGATGTTGTGGCCGTTTATATAGAGAGGCATAAATGTACCAGCGCCTATAAAAAGTGCACAGCCGTGATTGTGGATTTGAGAAAACATACGGCCATGACATAAGAAAGTCGCGGCCATCATATTTTAGAACCTCAAAAAGCTTTTGATGCGTTTAGTGTGCTTGTGAGTATCGAAACAGAACGTAAACCAATGTAAATATATGAAATAGAAGGCTATGAATATATTGCTAGTAAACTTAAAGAAAACAAGTATTTATATTGAAATGAATGATAAATAAGCAATAAAATAATGGAAACCTTATCCACGACACCCTCGGGGGAAGAAGATGAGGGTTTTAGAAGAGTCGTGGTATTCTAAGGTTTTTTCGTGTGAATATACACCTCGAATGGCCCTTCGGTAGTAAAAATATGATATCTCTAAGCTAATATATATCCTCTAAGAACTCATTCGAGACAAGCAAAAACATGAACGGGGCTCAAAAAGTATAGGAATGATGGGAGAATATCGAATGGGGGAGTATTTTGACAGAGTTTGGGCCTCCAAGTATGTCTCTCTCCTGTTTTTGCTTGGAATTGCTGCCTATTTATAGGCATGGTGAGTAACACAGACCCCTTCTGGGATGCTGCCACCTATCCAAAAAGGGATAACAATGACAGCCATTACCTTTTTACTTTTGTACAGTACAAGCCGCTACTTTTATAGTGGTGAAAAAAAATAGCCGTGACTTTTGACGGCCAAGATAAAAAAGAAACAGCCGTGACAAAGAAAGTCACAGCTTGGTTTAGGATTTTCAAAAAAGGTTATGGCCGTGAGAGTAAGGACACGGCCTGTTATAGGATTTTTCAAAAGTGGTAGCCGTGTGGATGAGAATGTCACGGCTTGGAGGTTTTTTAAGGTTTTTAGGTTTTTGAGCCATATTCGTGATTTTGCTTGCTTTGGAGTATCTTTGAGTGCGATTCTCATATTTTCGTCATTGGGGCGTATTCGAGATAGATGCCTAAGATTTGGCCTGGTCAAATTGGGGTGTCTACAATTGCCCCTCTATGACAGAGCTTGTAGCAACTCGTGGTGCAAATAAATGTCAAAGCTCTAGAGATAAATTGATTGAACAAGCCACTAATATTAGGAAAAAACAAAACATGCAAAAAAGCGTAGTCGAACCCGAATTTTCATCGAGCTTTCTACGTACCCCTATTGCAAAAGATCATACCGATCATAATTCGTGGGGTAATACATATGATGCAAACAGGCTAATCATGATGCATGACAGGTACAGTGCAATGCAAACACGTATGATGCAAGAAATATTTTAAGGTCACAACACGGACCAAGAAAACATTAATCAATTTTAGGTTGTGAAAAGATCGATGAAGCAGTTTATGGTCATGCGGAGACCGATAAGTTAGTTTAAGGTTATAAGGTGGACTAAACACTTGGGATAACTTTAAGGTCATGCGAGGACCGATAAGTCAATTTAAGGTCGTGAGGAGAACCGATCATTCTAGGGGCATTTTGAGGTCATGCGAGGACCAATGAGTCAGTTTAAGGTCGTGAGGAGGACCGGAGGTTTGAGGGGCAAGTTTATCAGTTTTAGGTTATGACGAGGATTGGAGGTACTAGGGACATTCTTAGGTCGTGTCGAGGACTGACGAGTCAGTTTAAGGTCATAAGGAGGACTGAGGATGCTAGGGACACTTTTAGATCGTGTCGAGAACTGACGAATCAGTTTAAGGTCATAAGAAGGAACGAGGATGCTAGGGACAGTTTTAGGTCGTGTCGAGAACCGACGAGTCAGTTTAAGATCGTGAAAAGGGCCGAAGAGGTAAAGGGACAGTCTTAGGTCGTGTTGAGGACCGACGAGTCAATTTAAGGTCGTGACGAGGACCAAAGAGGTTAGAGACAGTTTTAGGCGATGTCGAGGACCGATTAGTTAGTTTAAGGTCGTGAGGAGGGCCAAAGAGGTAAAGGGATAGTTTTAGGTCATGCGTGGACCGACAAGCCAATTTAAGGTCGTGAGGAGGACCAAAGAGCTAAAGGGACAGTCTTAGGTCATGTCGAGGACTGATGAGTCAGTTTAAGGTCGTGAAGAGGATCGAATAGGCTAGGGACAGTTTTAGGTCGTGTTGAGGATCGAGGTTTCAAAAGGGGCATTCAGATTATAAAGACAGGCTAAGAAAAGTGGCTCAAAGGTCCACGAAGGTGGGAGCATAAAAACATCGCGACCATTACTTTTGGAAGTGGTGGCCTACACTATTGTGCCCTAGGGAGATGACGGCCTGTACAAAAAGTTCACGGCTGGTTGAAACTTTTGGATAAAAGTCACGGCCTGTGCAAAGAAATGTTACGGTGTGAGTAAAGTTCTTGCAGCTGTTAGATTTAAAAGAGACGGACCTCGCGGCCGTGAGGTTGATAGCAGTACATGGGTCTGCGACATGTTCGAAACTCTCATTCACGCGAACTGAGAAAACTCTTTTCCTCTCATCTTTTTCACTCTCGTTCGAGCTCTCACACTTTCTCTCGACTCTCTACTTCTTCACTTTTGACTCTCATATCTCATTCTCTCTCTCGGCTCTTTCTCAGTTCTCTCATGATGTTTCTACTCTCGCTTCTCTTGCTCCTATATTTTGTCATAGTTGGGGGAGGTCTTGGGTTCATCGGCGATGATGCCAAAGGTGGTGGTGGTGGTGGTATGTCCGGCGGTGGAGGCGGCGCAAGTGGTGGTGAGGTCGGTGGTGGCGGCAGCATTGGAGGTGACGGTGTCGGTGCTGTAAGTGTGGGTGGTGGTGCCGAAGGTGGTGGTGGCATCGCGGATGATGACGAGGACCTTCTACTCGAGAGAGGAGGTGCGCCCGGTATGCTGGAACATTTCGATGCCGGGACCTACATCCCTCTTCTTCACCAGTTGCGAAAATCGGCTATAAAGAGGTTCATTCCTCCAGATGTGATAGCGGAGTGTGAGGTCCTTCTCCGGCGTCATGTGGATCATATTTTTGTTAGGAACCTCGAGGTAAGCCCAAATCTTGAATCTTTACATGCTTTGTGGGTGTATACTTGAACTTGATTATTTCGGGTATTCAAATTTGGTTGTCTTGTTTGGCTTGGATTGAAATGAACTTGAATTGGTATTTGGACAATTGACTTGGATCTTGAAAATTGAATTTGAGACTTGGACTTGATTAGGTTAGACGTTGACTCGAATTGGAAATGGAACTTTGAACGTGGATTAAAATGTACCTTGAACTTTTTGGATGGTTATAAACTTTGGATGGAACTTTTGAACTTCGGATTGAACTTATTAGGGTTGAACTCGAATTTTAGTTTAGGCTTGGGTTTTGATTTTTGACTCTGAGTTAGATCGTAAAAAAAAGAGGTTCATTTGAACAGGAATCACGTTAAAAATTGAATTGGATATGAACTTTTTGAATTTGAATTGCATCATAGTTTGGAATGAATTGGATTGGGATTTTGGGATTAGATTAAACCTTGGCTTGGATAGGATGAGCTCTGGACTTGGATTTTAAAGTGGATCCCGAACTTAGATGTCATGAACCTTCGCTCTCGGTTTGAACAAACCTTGAGCTTGGATTGGATGAACTTTGAAATGCATGAATATTAAATCTTGGGTAAAAATGAGCTTCGGGTTGAATCTCAGTTCAAAATGGAACTTTTGAATTTTGATGGACTTTTGGATAAACCTATGATCAAACTTGAATTTTTGTCTAAAACAAGCTTAGATTCGTAGAAAATGAAGTTCGGGATGGACTTGAATTTTTGGATAAAGTTGGATTTGATTTTGAATTTGAGAATGAATTTGGGTAGACGTTGGGCTAAATTGAATTTTTGAAAACTTGGGAACATCTTGAAATCATGATAAAACGTGGGGTCTAGAACATGCTTGAAACGGAGTTAGGGGCAAGTTTGGATTGGGAAATAGAACTAACGGGTTAGGACGGAAATTTGGAATTGAATAAAAGTTTTTAATTAGTTGGATTTTGAAAATGGAGCCAAATGGGGTTGAGGCTAGGTTGGTTTTGAATTTTTTTTTTGGCACTCTTTGTTGAGATGAGATTTTGGTTGAGTCCACCGTTTTGAGTTTTTCGAGATTGAATTTGAGATGGATTTGAGGCAGATTAAGGGCTATGTTGAAAGGAAATCGAATTTTGAACTTTCTTTTGAATTTTGAACTTGAATTTTGGTTGGGTTTGAAGTCAAATTTTGCAAAACTATGTCAAATGAGTTTTAGATCAAATTTTGAAATTGAGTCAAAAATGTGAGTGAAGTCAGGTTTTCGTTAAATTTGAAGTTGGATTCTAGCGAATTGGTTTTGATCGGATGGCATCGTTATTGGTTTTGAAAAGGGGGTAGGTTTTTGAACTAATGAAGCAAGTGAGATTTTGACCCTTAAAGCGTAGGTTGATTTTGAGTCTCATTTTGATGTTTTTATTATTATCAGTTTGTTTCAGTTATCTTGTCACGCACTTTGATTTTGATCCTATCATTGTTTCTGTTTGTTTCGTTTTTGTTATTTTATTGATTTCATTATTGCTCTTTGTTTATTGATTTGTTTATTCTGTTTCGTTTCAGTGGCGACTTCGTATTTGGGATTTTGGTGGATTCTCATATGGTCTGGAGTGATACACAGCGCTCCCTCCTCACAGCCAAGAGATTTTTGATCAGGCAGGCTTCGGTAACTTCGTCACCACGTTGGAGGGAACCAGTAATGACCGGGTTACCCTCACGACTTTGACTGAGAGGTGGTGGGACACCACCAACACCTTCCATCTATCCACATTCGAGGTGACTCTTACTCCACTTGATTTCTCCTTCATCACCAGGATTCGGGTGGGCGGTGACCCAATCCCGTTTGATCCTAATATTTGTCGGAGCCCCGAGGTTCTCATGCACCTTCTCGATCACGTGCCCCCTTCCATCGACAAGGGGAGCATACGGTACATGTGGCTAAAGAAGACATTTCGTCAATTTGTCTACTCCGAGGTCCACCATTTCGAGTGGATGGCACATGCATTCCTTCTCTATATGTTCATAATATCCTTATTCTCGAATTTAGAGAACATAGTGTACCTCCACTATCTCACTGCCATGGTGGTGGTGGACCAGATCGGCTCCTATGACTGGGGAGGAGCTGCATTGGCCACCTTGTATGGGTACATGAGTGTGGCTACCAGGACCTCTGATCTGAACATCAGTGGGTACTGGCGTATCTAGGAGGTATGTCTGCTGTCTCTGCTTTCTGTGCTTTTCTTTTCCATTTTCATATCTGCATATATGGTTCAACTGTACTGACACTTCTCTCGATTTTCTACAACTCTGGGCCTATGAGTTCCTGGGTATGTGCCAACTAGTGAACTTTTGCGACGACCCCCGCGAGATCCCCCGGGCACTTCGATGGGCTAGACGCCATTGAGGTACGAAGCTTGGTGGGAAGGACCTAGATGATGACTGCCTCTTCTTGGACAGCCTTACTCCCGATTGGGTAAGTCATCTACTACTCTTTGCTGAGTTGTTCCTTTCATTACTTGTTCATACACTACTTATTGACATGCTTCTTTTGATTTTCAGGTCCGCTAGGACATATGAATTGGCATAGAGGAGCGAGTTGGTACCGACTTGATGTGGAGCCGCGAGGTTACCTGGACCTATGTCTTGCTTGAGGGGCCATTTTACAGGGAGTGGTACCTTGGTGAGCGCATTGTTCAGCAGTGCTTGGGGTATGACCATTTTTGTATCTCGAGGATGCCTCTAGTGGGGATGCATCAGACTAACACCCTCCGCATAGTCAAGATTATTCGAGCCATGGTGGGCCTCGATGCTGTCACGCTAATTGAGGGCGAGGATTGTGACTACATAGCCTTTGCCAGAGAGAGGCTCATGCCTACCACAGGTGCTCGGGCGACCATGTGGGTTCCTCCTCTTGCTTCCTTGGGCCCTGTTTACCTTGAGCTTCCATGGACAGTAGACACCTTCATGGATGGAAATCTCCATTAGAGCCGAATCCCCAAGCCAGCAGCTTAGAGATTCTCCTTTCCCCCGGCGTAGAGCATGTATGACATCCTTCCTTCTGCTTTCCATACTACCCCTCATATCTGCCTATAATGATCTGACTACATTGATTCTTATACCGGTACTAATTCCTATATCTGACTAATTCTGATATCTAACTAATTCTGATATTTGACCGATGCCCCGGAAGTGGTGTGACAAGTCCTTTCGCCTGATCTTTGGGTTAAGGGTATTGGTTCGTCGTTGGGACGCTGCCTTCCGAGCCCAAGGCCTGAAGCTCCTGCACCTCGAGTTGGCCCTGTTGTAGGTACTCAGTTATTTCTATCTTTTATTTACATTCTTGCATTTTTTCTTTCTGCTCACACTTATCTGCCTTAGCTGATGTGGCATCTTTTCCTTCTTTTAGCGTGGGCGTGGTCGTGGTCGCACGGCACCTGCTACCCTAGCTGCATCTTCTGTGCAGACTTCTGCTTCTGCTGCTTCTTCATCGAGAGCTCGAAGTCCCATTGTTACGTAGACAATTGATAGCTCAGAGGAGGAGATCGGGTTGACATCCAAAGAGTCATCCCAGGAAGGCTATGTGGTCTGGAGGAAGAGGACCCGATGAAAGTGATGATCCCACCGCTACCCAACAGCTATTCTCTTTCTCTTTTGCTTTACATGGAGGCCTGTGCGCCTATTCTTATTTGGGTCTGCGCGCCTATTCTTATTTGAGCCCGCTTGATACATTTTGTTTCCCTACCTTGTCACATTATACAGATACTCCTCTGCACAGATACACTGGTTTTTTATATCGGTTGTCCCACTAATACACTCCTTCGATACACACTAATACATACAGACATATTGCTCTTTGCCACACTGCACAGACACACTAATGGGGCCTGCGTGCCTTTGATTCTTTATTTAGCCTGCGTACCACGTCATACATATACACTAATTACTTTACTTTTGATGGGTTGAGCCATCGTGTCCTGTGGTTTACACTTTTATTATCATGGATGCCTTTTTTGTTATATATTTATGAAAATCATTTTCGACCACTTAGAATCTTATTATGCATGATGATGATGTGATTCATGGGTTGTAATCTTTCCATATGAACTGCTTTTCTTAGTGCGAGTTACAAACAAGTTTATAACTACAGTTTGGGGTATACTGGCAAAATAGGGACAAGCTATCAAAATTTCTACATAAAAAAGATTGCGGCCGTGAGAAGTAATCTTGTGGCCATTTGGTTTGGATACGGCGACCTAAACTTTTGTAAAGAAAAGTTTACGGCCTGGACATTTGGATATCATAGCCGTGAGGTTTGGTAGGATAAGTTGATAGTCCTTGGATTACAAGGTGACAATCGTAGGAAAAAGGTGACGGCCGTAATAAAGGGTTTTGGCACAAAACTTTGAGCAGATTCTGTGAGTTTCCTCCATTTCTGGATCTATAAAAAGGGGCTATTGGAGACAAACTGCCAAGATCATTACTTTGAATACGATTTTTTGATAAAAAAATACAGGATGGGCAATTACTGAAACAGACTCCAGTTTAAAACTTTTTGATATCAAGAAATCAAAATAAAACCCGTACTCCCAAAGTTTGATTTGAGATTATATCTTTCGAAATCTGGTAGAATAATTTCGGTTATTGCAATAACTACGACTCTAAATCTTTTGAGTTGAAACCCCAATCAAGCTTTTTACTGTATTCTCGATGTGTATCATGAACGTAGGGTGGGCTATAATTCTTCGTGAATTAGAATTTGCTAAACTAATCAACTTTAGGTTTACGTGAATGCCCTAGTCTTAAAATATGACTTATGATTAGGGTTTAGCATAACCGCATATATATAGGGTTACAACAGGGACCTGTGGAGTAAATATGACTTGAATTTCTAATGTAATTATGAAAATTCGCCTGCCCTTGAGGCAATTTTATAAAAACATAAATTACAATTCATACCACTAAAGAATCGTAATTGCACACCGAGCCATATTCTCAAAATCGATTATTCGAGTTCATGTTATTAAATGCTTAACTCATCTCCCCACGTCAAGATTCCTGATACTCGCCAATTAAATTTAATTATTGACAATTTAATTTAATCAGCATCTTTGAAATTTCTTAAGCCATTTCGCTTAATTTATTTGACTACCGAATAATTAAATTCACTCGTAGGATTTGGCCCGGTCAAAACTTATAAGCTTCTTTAAGGAAGTATCGTCAATCCCGAACAATCGGAACGTGGATTCCGTCAATAATTAATATTCACCATATAATTAATACTGCTATGCAACTCATAGGGATTATTGACCTATAAAATATTGTGGCGCTGAGATTTTGAATTTTTAGGCAAAAAATAAGGGCATTTAAGAAAACACTTTAGCACCTTGAAAACTAAATTTTGAAAATTATTTTTGTGAAAAATAGAGTAGCCACTTAATTTTTGAGAAAAATTAAGAAAAAAAATGAGCCACTAATAATTAAAATAATAACTAGAGGAAACAAGAGTTTGGGAGTTAAGGTACGAACTGGAAAAGGTGTTAAGCACTCCGTTTGTCCAACCGTGAGGTTGGTCTTTACTAATCATCATTGATTTTTAATTAGATTTCTCAAATACATACAAATACAGAAGATGGAGGCAAAGAGAGAACATTTAAAATCAAGTAAGAAAAATACATAACATATGTATATAGAATGCCAAATAAAACAAGTAGCAAAAGAAAACCCTAAATCCTACAATATGCAATTTCTAATTAAAGAATACATGAAGTAAACTCGCATGCAATATTTCTAAATAACCTAAATTAGCATACGTATGATATGGTATTAAATCAAAATAAAATATAATCTCAAAACTTCCTAAATTTTGATTAAAATTGCATATAATATTGTCGACTAATCAATTATCCTAAATTATTCTAATCATAATTTTTAAGAAAAATAAACAAAAAAAAAACATGTCCCAAAATTACCTAATTACACCCAAATGAAGATTACATGTTAATTATTAATAAAACAATAAAAGATGCCACTTAACTAACACCAAAACTTTCTATGAACCTCATGCTAATAATTGATAAAATATAAAAGAAATGCTATTAAAACAAAAATAAACTACGAAAGTAACAACTACTACATAGAAAGGTAATACTTGCTATTTAAGTATAACACCTTAAGATACGGACAAAATATTAACAATTATGACCGTAAATCCACCAAATGTAACAACTACGACATTGTAAATCACAATTGCTGGATATATTGACACTATTTTGATGACTTTTCAAAAGTAACCAAAATGCAAGTATGCAATGTGAATACAAATAATAGCTAAGATTACTTTGATTTTAGTGATAATTAACCGAATTAATCTAAACTAATCATGCTTATTGATCACATACTTATAATTTTACAAATTCATTGATAAATTAAATCAACTACACGGATGAATGAAACATGCGAATTGAAATTGAAATTAACCTGACCACTCTAAGAGATAGAAAGTGGAGAGAGAAAGGCCAAGAATCTAAATAAAATGCCTAGATCAAAAGTGAATCCTTAAGTGGTGATCAGTAATCCAATCCTCGAGCAATGCTCCAATCTCTATGCACGGGTAAGTCAAAAATCCAACAGGGTATCAGCATTAGTGATTGTTCTCCCTCGGTATTCCAGCAAAGCATCGGTATCAGAATTCTCTCACCTTTCGACCTGTTAAAATTATGACATCAGATTTGTCCTCTCAAAATCGTACCAAAGGTACAGTAGTTATAGAGTTCACCGACCAATAAAGTGCTAGCACATTTTGAAACATGTCTGGGCATTTGGAGTTGGAGGTCGCCAGATTGTGCGTTGGCAGTCGCCACAAAAGTCAAGCTTCCAAGGGTTTCTTCTGGTAGTCGCCACAATTGAGTTGGCGATCCCAAGGTTCAAAGGTGGCGATCGCCACTTTGGTTAGGATTTCCAAGAGGTTCTCAAATGATCACCACAATGCAAGATAGCGGTCCCATGGTTGCAAGGTGGTGGCTCAAGGTTCAAGTTGGCAGCTAGAGATTTGGACATTGTGGGTTCACTGGTTCAAAGATTTGGCTTGCTTGGCTTGGATACTGAGTTTGGATCATTCTTTGAGGATCATACTTAAGCATCATTCCACTTGATTTCATCATTGGATTCACCCGGATCAACTTAAGATTAGGCGAGATTAAATTGGGGTGTCTACAGTTACCACTCTTTGATATAACTTGCGTAGTAATGCACAGGCATGCATATAATGTTGGTCATATTAAAATTTTTATCGATCTGCCTACGTATCCCTTTGTTAGGGATCAGACTAAAGCGTAGTTCCTAAGGCAAATACACATATGCAAGATACTAAATATGATGCAGATACTAATATGATGTAAACACAAGTATGATCAAATAAATTTTTAAAGATCGAGTCAAAATCTAAATGGGGCACAACCAATTACACAAGCCAAAGATCGAGTTAAGATCGAACTCGGTTGGGGATAAAATAATTAAAAGGATCGAGTGAAGATCTTGAAAATTATCTTAATCAGGAGAGAAAACACGAATTAATAGGTCGAGTTAAGACCGAATAATTCGGAACAATAACGGGATAAGAATAACTAAAAAGTCAAGTTAAGACTTAAAATTATCATCATCGGAGAGCAAACCACAAATCAATAGGTCGAGTTAAGACCTAAAAATTTAGGACGAAACATAGAATAAAAATAACTAAAAGTCGAGTCACGACTTAAAACTTTTTTCATTGGAAGGATAACCACGAATTAATAAGTTGAGTCAAGAACTAAAAATTCGAAACGAAGCACGGGATAAAAAATAATTAAAACCCAAGTCAAGGGTTAAAACTATTTTCATCGGAAGGATAACCACGAATTAATAGGTCGAATCAATACCTAAAATTCGAAATAAAATACGGGATAAAAATAATTAAAAGCCGAGTCAAGACTTTAAACTATTTTCATCGGAAGCATAACCACGAATTAATAGGTCGAGTCAAGACCTAAAAATTTAGGAGAAAAATGGGATAAAAATAATTAAAAAATCGAGTTAATACTTAAAATTAAATTTATTGAAGAGAACCACAAATTAAAAGGTTGAGTCAAGATTTAAAAAATTTGGGACGAAAGTGGAATAAAAATAGTTAAAAAGTTCAGTCAAGACTTTAAAATTAAATTTATTAGAGAAAATCACAAATTAATAGGTCGAGTCAAAATCTAAAAATTTAGAACAAAAACGGGATAAAAATAATTATAAAGTCGAGCCAAGATTTTAAAATTAAATTTATCAGAGAGAACCACGAATTAATAGGTTGAGTCAAAACCCAAAAATTTGAAACAAAAAATGGTTAAAATAATTAAAAAGTCGAGTCAAGACTTTAAAATTAAATTTATCAGAGAGAACCACAAATTAATATGTCGAGTTAAAATCTAAAAATTTAGGACAAAAACGGGTTTAAAATAATTAAAAAGTCGAATCAAAATTTTAAAATTAAATTTATCAGAGAAAAGCACCATGTAAAACACAACTAAAACAAAGTTTAAAACAAGATAAGATTTAAAAATTATTTTTAAGGAAAATAACGCATAAAACAAAATAAACAAAATAAGATTTAAAAATATTTTAAGAAAAACAACACATAAAACAAAACAAGGTTTAAAAATTATTTTTAAGAAAAATAACACATAAAACAAAACAAACAAGATAAGGTTTTAAAATTATTTTTAATAAAAACAACACATAAAACAAAATAAACAAGACAAGGTTTAAAAATACAACACATAAAACAAGATAAGGCTCAAAAATTATTTTTAAGGAAAACAACATATAAACCCCAAACATCCCCCCAAGGAGTATTAAAAACCCCAAAACGCCAGCATCACAAAAAAATATGTGCCACAAACTACGGAGTCGGCAGTCGCCGAGTCCAAACAACGAAACAGTTGGCATGACCGTTAGCCATGTGGTGGTCACAACAAAAGTTTTAAACTAAGGTGGCAGCCGCCACATGGCGCTTCACTAACCTAGCGGTCGCTCATTTCAAATGTGGCGACCGCCACAACCGAGAACTACTAAGCTCCCCAGACGCGCGGGCTAACTTTCATTCGCACCCTTTGCTCTCTCTCTCTCTCTCTCCCTCTCTCTTCCCTCGAACTCTTCCAAACTCTCCCTCAGGTTGCTTAAGGTTCTCAACTTTTCTCTTAATTTTTTGAGTATTCTCCCGCCACACGATGTTTATGCTACTGCTTGTGATTCCCTTTTTGTTCATGGTGGGCCAGGGTCATGGAGACGACGATTTGGGGGCACAACGAGGTCTTTGCTGCTGAGGGTTCTTCCATGGGTGCCATTGGGGGTGCCAGTTCTCGTATTCTGACTGGTGAGATTACCACTCCTCAACCCTCCACTACCACGGAGGCGATGGATATACTTGCGACCGAGGCTGAGAAGTCCTTACTTCGTGCTGCCGAGGATCAGGATAGAGTGGCACGGGCACAGTCAACTACAGATCAGGAGGCTACAGATCAAGCAGCTGCTGAGGGTGAGGTTGTGGGCTTCCTTGATCCACATGCCGGCGAGGGCATTCCTGCCCCTTTTGACCCGATGGCCTTTGCTCCTGCGCCCCACCGTCTAGGTCCAGGCGGGATGAGACAGTATGACCCTCTAGTTGGCGTTGTTGCTGCTGACATCCTTATCCGAAAGCTGGCTCAGCATATCTCACGTCAGCGTTCTACGGTACGTCCTCTTTTATTTATTTTCAATGTTGAAGCATGCTTTATCTTTATTGTCTTGAACATAGATGCATGTTTAGGATCCCTGTGACTTATTATTTTGCGATCTGATGCCTTTGATAATTACCTCAGTTGATCATGCAATTTTAAGATCTGTGAAAGAACTAGACATATTGAACAAAAATTAAGAGAATAAACCCGGACATCGGACTAAGAACTAGCTTGGTACCTGTGCAAAAGAGATTCTGGAAAAAACGTAGAGACACTAGGATTAAGATTTTGATGTTAACAGAGGGAGGTGATTTTTTCATTTTTATTTTTTAGAAAATCACAAAAATCTATGAGGTGGTTTTTCATTTTTATTTTTTTAGAAAATCACAAAAATCTAAAGGGGTGATTGTTGGCCTAACTAGGTTTCAACCTATTTTGATGATAACAAACCAAAGTTTCTAATTGTGCAAATTGAGTGTGTTCACAGGACTTTAATGACACAAGCACAATTGAGAAAGCAAAATGAAAGCCATGAAACATGAAGATCATATTTAAGCGGCTAAGATCCATGGAGCAACAAAAAAACCAAGAAGACAAGAAAAGAACTTGAAGGACTTAAACATTTTCTAAGTGTAAATGCACTAGGACCTATGTAAGTTCACATACCATTGGTTATATGTGTGAAAGCTCATAGGAGA
>JAOTRH010233489.1:0-10088 GCA_034768845.1 Heliamphora exappendiculata
GCCTCCCTCAGCTTCAACGGGAAGGTCAGAGCAGAGAAGGGAGTCTGTTTGTTTCAGATGCCAGCGGCCAGGGCATCGTGCAGCAGAGTGTCGAAGTCCGACGCCAGTTTAGTTGCAGTAGTAGATATAGGGAAGAAGGCCAGTGATATGCTTTGAGTGCGGACAGTCTGGGCATATCCGTAGAGATTGCCCCATGGGAGGGAGCATGCGGAGCATCGCTGGAGCACCTGTTACTCCTTCTGCTCATGGGCGTCAATTATCTCGGTTTGCAGAAGGGGGCGCATCAGTACAGTTAGGCAGACAGTCGATAGTTCAGGGCCATAGTGGGCAGGCCAGAGCTTATGTGCTTGCAGATCCTAGTTCATCCAGAGCACCGGTCGTGCCCGATGCTGCTGCTACCACTTCCATGATTAGAGGTACTCTTCTAGTCATTAGATCATGGGCCAGTGTCCTTATTGACACGGGAGCATTGCATTCGTTTATATCATCTGCTTTTGCATATGTTTTAGGGTTAGAAATGGACTGGTTGGGTGGTACTATGAGTGCAGAGACCCTAGTCAGTGGAAGTGTGAAGTTGAGTCTTGTCTGTAAATCCTGCATATTGGAGGTCGCAAGTCGTTATTTAGAGTTTGACCTTGTTATTCTAGACATGGCCACGTTTGATGTCATCCTAGGAATGATTGGCTGAACACCTATCGTGCCTTCATCGATTGCGATCGACGGAGGGTAACGATTTGTACACTGACGGGAGATTGTTTCTGTTTTGTGGGAGACCGAGATGAGGGTTTGATGACTATACCGAGCGTTGTGTGGAACCAGGGTAACCTGGGTTTCCTCTTTTCAGCCCTCAGGTTGGACGAGGAGGTTAAGATTTGGGGAGAGTTACTTCCGGTGGTTTATGACTATCCAGACGTCTTTCCAGAAGATCTGTTTGAGTTGCCACCGAGCCGTGAAGTAGAGTTCTCCATTGATCTAGTTCCCGGAGCTGCTCCCATATCTATACCGTCCTATCGTTTTGCATCCGCTGAGTTGCGTGAACACAAGGTACAGCTTCAAGAGTTGCTAGACAGGGGGTTTATATGCCCGAGTACTTCGCCGTGGGGAGCTCCTGCTCTTTTTGCAAAGAAGATGATGGATACTTACGTGTGTGTATCGACTACCGGAAGCTGAATCAAGTAACAGTGAAGAAGTATCCGATGTCGAGGATAGATGATTTGTTTGATCAGTTGAAGGGGTCGAGTTGCTTCTCAAAGATTGACTTGAGATCGGGATACCACCAGTTGAGGATTAGGGACGAGGACATAGCGAAGACTGCTTTCCGGACTCGCTATGGTCACTATGAGTTCCTGGTCATGCCGTTCGGTCTGACGAATGCACCAGCTACATTCAGGAGTTTGATGAACAGGATTTTCCATCAGTATTTGGACAGTTTTGTAGTAGTGTTCGTGGATGATATCTTGATATACTCATCCACTAGGGAGGCACACGAGGACCACCTGCGGATCGTGCTACGGACTTTGGGAGAGCATCGCTTGTACGCGAAGTTCGAGAAGTGTGAGTTCTGGATGTTCGAGGTAAGATTTTTGGGACACGTCGTGTCGTCAGACGGAGTATTAATAGATTCGTCAAAGACAGATGCTGTGACAGGCTGGTAGCGACCAAAGAACGTTTTTGAGATTCGTAGTTTTTTGGGCTTAGCATGGTACTATCGGCTGTTTGTGAAGGATTTTGCGAGACTTGCTGCACCAATGACGCGTCTGACACGGAAGGGGGTTGTGCTCGCTTGGAGTGAGTCCTGTGAGTCAACATTCCAGGAGCTGAAGATGAGGTTAACTAGTGCGCCAGTGTTGACCATCCCAGAGCGAGGCTTAGGGGGGTATACAGTATATTGTGACGCTTCACATGACGGTTTGGGCTGTGTCCTGATGTATAAAGGAAATGTGGTAGCCTATGGTTCTCGACAATTGAAGACGCATGAGAAGAACTACCCGATGCACGATTTGGAGTTGGCAGCCGTGGTCTTTGCCTTAAAGACATGGCGTCACTACCTTTATGGTGAGCATTTCAAGGTTTTCTCCGATCAGAAGAGCTTAAAATACTTGTTTTCGCAGAAGGACCTGAATTTGCGCCAACGACGGTGGATGGAGTTGTTGGAGGATTACGACTTTGACTTGCAGTACCATCCAGGAAAGGCCAATGTGGTGGCTGACGCTCTTAGTAGGAGATCTCACGGGTCGTTAGCTTCTATGGCTATACGTGAGTGGGATATGCTTAGAGATGTTGAGGAGTTTGATTTGTGTCTTGGAGAGACAGTGACGGACGCTACCTTATTCTCAGTAGTTACTCGACCGGCATTGATAGCACGTGTACTAGAACTCTAGCAGACGGACCAGGATGCTCAGATGATACGAGACCGTGTCGCTAGTGGAGAGGATGATGCAGGATGGGTTGTAGGATCATATCTGAGTTTAAGATTAGCAGGGAGGTTGTTTGTGCCAGAGTTATGTCGTGCAGACATACTACGTGAGTGTCATCACTCTCGCCTTGCTGTGCATCTAAGAGGCACGAAGATGTACCATGACCTTCGTCGTCAGTTCTGTTGGACGGGAATGAAGAGAGATGTGATCTAGTTTGTTTCTCGATGCCTTATCTGTCAAAAGGTGAAGGCGGAACATCAGAGACCTGCAGGCTTGTTCCAGCTGTTACCAGTGTCTGACTGGAAGTGGGAGAACGTCACGATGGACTTTGTGTCAGGACTTCCTCATTCACCTAGGGGACACGACGCCGTGTGGGTTGTGGTCAATAGGTTGACAAAGTCTGCACACTTTCTCCCCATCTGCGTGAAGGATTCAGTGGAGAGACCGAGTCAATTGTATGTCAGAGAGATAGTCCAGTTGCATGGAGTGCCAGTGTCTATTGTTTCTGACCGAGACCCGCGCTTCACATCGCACTTTTGCCAGTCTTCAGAAGGCTTTGGGGACGAACTTGATGTTCGGTACTTCTTTTCACACCTAGACGGATGGTCAGTCAGAGAGGACTATACAAATTCTAGAGGATATGCTGAGAGCTTGTGTTCTAGACTTTAGAGGTTCTTGGGAGGATCAACTATCGTTGGCAGAGTTTGCATACAATAACAGCTATCAGTCCAGTATAGGGATGGCACCGTATGAGACTTTGTATGATAGACCGTGTAGATCACTAGTATGTTGGACCGATGTGGGGGAGACCACAGTTTTGGGACCAGACATGGTGCAAGAGATGACGGAGAAGATTGCAGTGATACGTCAGCGCCTTCAGACAGCGCAGAGTCGTTAGAAAAGTTACGCAGATCATAGGAGGCGACGTTTGGAGTTTGCTATGGGAGATCACGTGTTTCTGAAGGTCTCGCCACGTAGAGGTTTGATGAGAATTGGTCGTAGCGGGAAGCTATCACCGCGCTTCATTGGACCTTTTGAGATCCTTGACAGGGTTAGAGAGGTTGCTTATCGTTTAGCTTTGCCACCTCAGTTAGCATCTGTGCATAACGTGTTCCACATTTCTATGCTACGGAGGTATGAGCCTGATCCTTCTCATGTGTTAGATTGGGCTGAGTTGCAAGTTGATGAGGATGCCACTTATGAGGAGCGTCCAGTGAGGATTCTGGATACAAAGGAGCGGGTGTTGCGGGGCAGAACAGTTGCTTATGTCAAGGTCCTATGGCTTCATCACGGAGTTGAAGAAGCGACATGGGAGCTCGAGTCTGGAATGCGTGCTAGATACCCAGACATGTTTACCTCGTGACCTTGTTGCGAATTTCAAGGGCATAATTTCTTATGGGGGAGAGTTGTGAGACCCGGACCCGTCTCTTTTTGAGATCTTTATATACGTTAATACGTTTCTTTCCATATATGTATCTCTGTGTTGCATGGATTATGTTTCCGTTGTACAACAACATGTTTTGTGTAGATGCTATACGTGTTAAGTATGCGGGGGTTCGATTTTGGTTGCCATATTTAGTTTTCTCTCCCAGCAACGATTGCTCGAGCGGTGGGGAGCTCGCTCGAGCGGGCTGGTGGCAGAGTGTTGGTCCGAGATGTGACCGCTCGAGCGGGGTGGTGCTAGAGCATGGCTTGGAGCGGGGTCCGCTCGAGCGGTGCTTAGGCGCTCGAACGGTGGTGTGGCAAGGCCTATGTCGACAAGGGGTCCGCTTGAGCAGTGCTTGGGCGCTCGAGCGGTGGGTCCTGGGCGTGAATTTCTGTAGAAGGTTATAAATATCTTTTGAGGCTCAAAATATTTGTTTTCAAACAAATCTCTTTCTCTCCACCTTTTCTCTACCTTCTCTCTAACTTTCGGGAGGCTTGGGGCTTGGTTTTTCGCGGACGAATAGCAGATCCTTGCTGTCGGTGACGTGAGCTTCACATCCATCTGGACGGATTCTCGTTTCGACGAGGTTGGATTTTGAGGCGTCGAACTTTTAGCTCTTTGAGTTAGGATTCTAGACCTACTGTTGTTAAAAGGGGGATATATGTAATTATACTTGCTTTCACCGGGTATAAATGCATGAAATGCTATTTACATGTTTAAACCTTGGTTTATGGGTAAAGGTGAGTTTTACGCCTTTTCTAGGTTTTATACATGATTCGGATGTGTTGAGATATGTGGTTTTCAAAAGAGATTTTGAAAACGAGGTGTTTTTATGAAAAACATGTTTGTGGAGATTTGGAGCTAACCCTTGGGGTTAAGTCTCAGTTTTGTAAAATTATGTTGTTACATGCTTGTAGATCTCCATGTTGATGGATTGGATCCTTTTTATATACATGCGATGTAAAACTGTTTTATTATTTTTCGTAATTGAGTTACGGTTGGGTTTTAAATGTTATCCATAGATGTACCGGGACAATAGGTGTGTTTGTGATGAGTTGGGCTTCCATTGCTCCTCGGTGCAAGTCCGAAAACGTGCGCAGAGTAGGTCCCTGCGTACCTTCGGGTTAGTCCCCGTAAACGAGGTTGGGTGCTTAGTACTCTTGGCTCAGGTCCATAAACTAAGTGGTTGGTGGGGTGCCTAGTACCCTCGGATGGTGTTCCTGTAAACTAAGTGGTTACATTGTCGTGACTCCATATAGAGCTTGTCATTACCTAGCGGGCCTTAAGTAGTAACTAGGGTAATTGGCAAGAGTCTATAGTTGTTATCTTGTCTGTGTGTGGCAGAGTTGGTACATAGGATCTTATTTATCTGTGTTCTCCTCGGATGTGTAACCCGAGTGGAGGAAAACTGTTTTACCGTTTTATTTTCCTCGGTTGTGTGTTTCGAGTAGAAAAATAATATTTGATTCCGGTTGTATTATCCAGGTGAACAAAGATCATGTTTTGATTACTATTTTACTACTGTTTTCCCTTAACTGTAGCATGATATCTGTCGAGATTATATGCAAAGTTTGAAGGATGAAAACGTAAGTTTTATGAGATAAAACCGTTTTGAGATTCGCTTTGGCCTGATAGAAAACTCGTGATTTTTGAGATAAAAACCTTTTGACTCATGTGGTTGAGCCCATGTGTGTATAATTGCATAGCCTACTTTACAGCTTTATTGTCTTTTCCTATTGGGCTTTGGCTCACGGTGTGGAATTTTGCTGTAAAAATATTTTCAGGTGACCACGTGAAGTTGACTTAGAGGCTTGTGGTAATGGAGAGCTTGCTGTAGTTTTCCTGTTTTGGACATGTACTTATACATGTGTTGCCTGTTTTAGAAGGCTGATTTTGTATGCCTTTCGGCGATATATTTATCCATGTATGAGTTTACATGATCTTTGTTTATGAGAGATAAATTTGTGAATCTTTATCCAAATGTTGTAATATTTTATGATTGATGGTATTCCAACTGCAAATCTTATTTTCTCAAATGAGTGTTTTGGTGAGCTTTCGTGTGATCCTGATGTTTGGGGCATGACAGCTAAAACCATGTTTAAAAAAATTTCAAACCCATATATTTTCCAACAGAAAACACTGAGCATCTTTATTTGGCCAAAAAAACATACAAATCTTGCTATAGAAGATTGAACAACATATATAGATGGGCATAAAACATAGAGAGAGAGAGAGAGAGAAACATCGAGGACAATACTATTAGCCTTCAATGAGTTGAGCTTATGATTTTAAGAAGGGAAAATTACACGAGTACCTCTTTAACTATTATAGAGTATCAATTTACCTCCTTTAACTTTAACACTATATAATCAACTCTCTCAACTATTTAATTTGTATCATTTTCACCTCTCTAAGTCGAAAGCATTTTGTACGGTTTTTAATAGTTAAAAGACTTGAATGCACCATTTTAAAGTCAGAGAGGGTAAACTAATAGTCAGTTAAGAATGTACACGGTCCGGTTTGGACTAGTTTTGAATAAAACCAAGAACCAAACCAATCCTTACGATTTTAGTAATTTTAGGACCAAACCAAACCGAATAATTTCTGGAACCAAAGCAAACTGAACCTATTATTGACGGTTCGGTTCCGGTTCCAAACTACGGTTTTATTAATATACAATACTCCAATATAAAGTACTAAAATCTAAACAAAAATACATTAATACTCAATTAAGATATTATTTTATAATTCAAAACAGTAACACAAAAAGCTGTAATTGTCCATCACAACACACGTAATTGTGAACGCGATAATCGCTGAATGCGGAATATCAAATGAGATTCTTTAGAGTTAACAATAATAACTTATTAATTTAAGAAAGTGTAGAAACCTGAATGGCGTGAAGTGAACGCGACAATTTATATGTTATAAATGTAAATATAAATTATATTTAAGTAATATTTATATGTTATAAATAATATATGTATATATATATATATTGAATTAAATATTTCGGTCCGGTTCGGTTCTAAATCAGAATCGTGGCCTAAGATCCGTGAACCGATCCGTAATCTACGATTTACATATTTTTAGAATCGAAACTAAACCAACTCAAAGTAAAACCAAACCAATCCGCACATATTGGTCCAGTTTGTACGGTTCTTCGGTTTTTTTGGATTTTTGAACGCCCCTAATAGTGAGTGATAATTAAGAGGATGTTTGTGTATTTTTTCCTTTTAAGAATAAAGTAGTCTCTTGTTTTATTTATTTTTTTCATATTACTCTGTTATCTGACATACACACAAACGAGGTTCACACAGTGTGAATTACTGTGTTTTCATCTGGTTTGTAAGACAAGAGTTGGAAAATGAAAGAAATTAAAAGTCGAAACTTCGCGGTGTTTGATATTAGATTTGTTGAGGGAAGGGAAAAGAAAACGGAAATAAAGTGGAAGAAGCTGAATTCCATTTTTTTGCATGCATGAGAGGAGACTGGGAACGAATAAATAAGTTCTTGTTTTAAGATATTTTTTTGGTTGGTTGAGTTGGGAAATTGAGAATAATGAATAATTATTGTATTTCAAAATCCCTTTTTGTTTTGTTTGATTATTTATAAGAAAATTATGTACAACTAATTTCATTTTTCTTTTATTATTGTTATTTATTTTTGGCTTTAACAATTCTAAAATTCAATCATAGTTGTTGAATGGGTCAGTACATGAGAGAGACTCCATTCTATCAAACTCGTAAAAAATGAGTTTGCTTAGTCTATGTTTAAACTAAAAAATTTTGTGATTTTTTTAAAATTGTTTTTAAATTTTTTATATTTTAATTTAAATTTTTTATTTTTATGATTCTTTGTGACGAATTTTTTTTTAAAAATAAACCCGCTAGGACTAATTTTTTAAAAATACTCACTATAAACGAAAAAATTAAAAAAAAATCAAAAAACTTGCTAAGTTTTCTTTTTTCGTCTTATATAAATTTTTTTTAAGTTTTGATTAAAACCATTTAGGGTTCATTTGGTTGCATTTTCTAAAATTGTAATTTAAAAATTATTTTTTAAAAATAAATTTAAAAATTATTTTTTAAATATTCTGAAAAAATATATTACATTTGATGTACTAATTTTAAAAATTCTAACCCTAACTCTAATCTTAACCCTAACCTTAACCGGTGAGACGCTAACGATGACGACGCCAGCGACTGAGAGGATCTGCTTCGTGATGAGTATTATTGTCTTCTCCGACGACGATGAGCGGACCTGTTTTGCCGACGACAATAAAAGCTCGCGCTGATTGAGAAAATCTGCTTCGCGACGACGAGTATCATCGTCTTCTTCGACAACAATGAGAAGCCTTGCTTTGCCGACGACGATGAGAGCTCGCGCCAATTGAAATGATGCTTTGCAACGAGGATGGCAAATATCATTGTCTTCTATGTGTATTTGATTTTGAAAGGATGCTTCACGACGACGACCAAGGATGTTTCGCGACGACGACGCCGGTGTTTGATTTTGGAGAAACGACTGTATTTTGCTTCACGATGACGATGACGAAAAAAATGAAAATAATATTTTTATGTTTTCAAAAAACACACAATTTTTAACTCAATTTTTTCACTTTTTTTGAATTTTTTTTTCAAAATTGCTACCAAACGAATATTTTGAAATTCTGTATTCATAATTCTCTAAAAATTGTATTCAAAAAATCAAATCAAATGGGACCTTACATTTTCATTTTATCATGATGATGAGAGAAATTTAAAAAATACTTTCATTTAAACTAATGCTAAACAAAAATTCACTAAAAAAAATTAAGCCGTAAAAAAAAAGTAATCCAAACGCAAACTGAGTAACTTGTAGATTTTAAGAACACCAACAGTAAAGGAAAGATTTAAAAAGTCCATTCTTTGTCCTATTCCCGGCTTTGTGAGGAACCTAACTCTGATTATGTGTTTATTTTATTTTGTTTATTTTTTATATATGTTTTTTTTTATTTAATTAAATTATTATATTTTTTAACTTATTTTTAATTGTACAAATCAAAAAAATAAAAATAATTAATTAAAATATTTTAAAAATCAAAAAAATAAAAATAAATTAATAAGCTAAATTTTAAATTTTTATTGTTAGTTTATTTGACCGATACAATTTTTTTAAAAAATAAACAATTTTAGTTAAATAAGAAAAAAATTCAAAAACAAAAAAAAATAATAATAATAATAAATCTCAGATTTAGCCCACACGGGGAAGAAAATGCATCAGCAGAAGCAAGGAAACATTATTACCGTGTACAGCTGACGACGACTCCCGGCCAATTCACCAGACGAGAGCCGTCCGGTGATCCGAGCCACGAATTCACCGTACACCGAATCACTCCCCGAATTGCAGAGTTCGGAAACGAGATCGATCGCTTGACGAGCGATCGGCTCATCATCGAAGCAGGAAAGGGCTTCAACGAGGGGAGAGACAAGGAAGTGAGGGTGGAATCTGAGGAGATCTCGGAGAAAAGGTGGTTGAGAGATGGCGAGAGAGAGCTGAGAGAGAGCGTACGAGACGTGAATGGTCGGAGATCGAGGGTTGGAGATGAGGTTGGCGAGGCAGAGCAAGCAGATGGAGCCGCCTTCAAGAGTTCGGAGGATGAGAGACGAGCGGTGGCCTTGTGAGCACGTTGAGGACTGGTGCAAAGAGTCTGGAGCATCGTACGGTTCCAACTCGATCCATTGGTGCTGGTCTAGCTCGTTGATGTACATGGTCTGTGATGATCTTCCTGATCTTTAGGGAGACGAGAGAGAGAGAGAGAGAGAGAGAGAGAGAGAGAGAGAGAGAGAGAGTTTGGAGAGTTCAAATTTGGGCGCGCCGTTCAGATTTAAAAGATGCCACACAGCAGTGACAAAGGCCTCGTTTGGCAATGGGTTTAAGCTATGCTTTATGCTTAAAATCATTTTAAATCAAATAACCAAATAAGCTAAAAGTTCATTTAATGAATTATAGGAGTGACTTTAACCCAAATAGCAATAAGTCAAAAAACTTGGCTTAAAAAAATTTAAGCTCAAAAGAGCTTTAAAGTTAAAAAAAAAGTTGCCATAATTTTTTAAATTTTATTTTTACATAATTTTATATTCATTATAAATTTTGTTTGATAGATTTTGACGAGTAAATTTTAAAAATATAATTTTTATAAAAAAATTTGTTTAATAAAACATGATATTTTTAAATATATATATATATATAATTATTTTATG
>JAOTRH010233511.1:0-10088 GCA_034768845.1 Heliamphora exappendiculata
TATATTTATTTATTAGGATAGTTTAAAATATATAAGCAATATAATTAATGGATTTTCTGAATAATTCTATCCAATCTATGTCAGAAAAATTATGAGTTAGTAGATATTTTGTTGATTATTTTTTTACATTTCATTAATTTTTTGCAATTTGGGTAGAATAAGGTATAGAATAAAAGTGCATAGTTGTTCAAAGTAGTCATACAAAAAGTCCATATATGATTTTAAAAAATAAACTAACTTCATGTGAGTTTTTAATGCATTGGCTTTCATATAAATTAATTTAATAATTAATAAATTACACACAATGCAAGCTAATATAAAGTTTATTTTAAATAAATTTAAATTTAAATTACTTATAGTTTATGTGATATAAACTGTTATAAAAATAGTAATACTAGTACGTACACAAAAAACTAACTATACATCAATCACAGAAGTTAGATTTTGATCATTCATTTATACTGAAATTTATAACACAATACAAATGAATAACTAGGATGAAACTTCTATCGATTTCACGGTTAGTTATATGTGTACAAACTATTTTTTTTATAAAAATATATTAAGTTTGATATAATATGATTTCTTATATTTTAGACCAAAAAAGTACTTCTTCCACTCATCTCAATAAAAAAAATTGAAAGGTATAATAATATCACTAGATAATAAACAGATTTAATAAATAAATAAATAAATAAAATAAAATAAACAAATCCTAAATATATATTATACCAAAATCACGGTAGGCCTTTGAGTTTGAAATTACTAATTTAACTTTTTTAAAAATTAAATTTATAAAATAAAAAAATGCACATGTCAACTGCTTATTATATTATGGTAATTTAAAATATATTGATGAATTTTTTAGAACTCTTTTGTCCAATATAATCGTGACAAAATTAATAAGTTAGTATAGACTCTTTTCATTGTATATATTTCATTAGTATTTTATCGAACAATTTTGACGTAAAAAGGGATAAATTTTTAAAAAATCATAAAAGTGCATCATCATCATTACGTTTTGACGTAAAAAGGGATAAATATTTAAAAAATCATAAGAGTGCATCATCATCATTACGCTTATGGGGTGTGCGTTGGGACAAATATGAAAATTTTTTTTCAAGTAATTCACATTTGGCAATTATTTTTTTAAGCCATCGTTAATTCATTAATCATCAAAATTCTAACCGGTAGGATAATATTTTTTTAATGATTTCAATCCGAATTAAGTGGTTGAAAAGTTGTAAAATTTTAATATAATTTTCTTAAATTTTTTTTATAAAAAATAAAATATCTATTATAATTTTTTTAACAATCGTATTTAGTACGTCAAGCAAAAGACTAATTAAAAATAATTTGAGCAATTCAATAGTAATAATAATAATAATAACATAATTAAATATTTTTAACAATAATATTTATATTGCATCATTATTTAAAGAAAAACACTACATATAAAATAGTAATTAAAATAATAAATATCGTAATTTGATTCCTATGAATTATAATAAATTTATGTAAATGTAAAATATGTGTACGGGTTTACAATTCATTGTATGTATGAACACGATAACAAATATATAATTTATATGAGTTGGGTTGATAATGGGTTAAAAAAATATAATCCGCAGTTACATGAATAAAAAAGGATAGTTTAGTTGAATAAAAAAATTGAGTTGAATTGAGCAGATGAGCATGCTCGGCATGCTCAGCTCTGGCCTAAATTCAGTAAAGTCGTGGCTTTAGACTCCTAATTTTGCGCAAAAAATTAGGGCCCCCAAAATAATTAAACCTATATATATATATATATATATATTATGACCCAATTTTAGGGGTCCAATATGCCAAGCTCTAGCACCAAATTTTTAAAAAGTTTCGACCCAAATTCCAATCTAATAACCCAACGGAAACGTGTGAACCAAATCAATCAATTTTTAGGCCTTCACTTTTAGGCGTGAAGTTCGGAATCAATAACCCTAGCCTCACATCATCTCTCTAAACCTCTCGGTCCTCTCCGGCTCTCCCTCATCTGATTAGTGATTACTAATTAGTCACCGCCGCTACCACACCCTCACTTTATCTCTCTGGTGCTCTTGGTCGCCGGTGTTGCCACCGCTGGCCGCTCCTGATCTTGCTCACAGCCTTGCAGCTCGCTGCCGTTATTAAAGGCTTGAAGCTTGATCTTCCAGACTCGCCGCCGTCGACCGCTCCTGATCTTTCAGTTTCAGACTCCACTACTCCAATCGTCGACGTCGACTCACCGCTCTCCCACTCAACCACTCTCGGCTCTTTCCAAAATCCAGACTTGTGACTCGAGTCGCAAATGAGCTGAGAGCTCGCCGTTGCTCCTACTCTAGCACTTTCCAATCTCAGCTCTTTGTCTTTGAAAATGTATTTTTTATTCATAATTCATCCATCCATTGTATTAATATAAATGTATAATAGTATTATATTAATGTGATTATGTGGACTGTGAATTATGTGATAAATTATGAATGATGATGAATATACAGAAAAAAAAAGTGAAATGTGAACATAAAATGAAAGTGAAAATATAAAACCATCTATGAAAGTAAAAACATAAAATGAATAATGAATATATAAAGAAAATAAGATATTTATTATTTTTTTGGTTAGGTGGAAAATGACAAGAATGTGAATGTGAATATTGGATCTATTCATAGTGTGATTATGAAATTTATTTATTATTAATATTGAATGTTTGACTGTTTGTAAATATTTTATGAAATTAAAACCTAAAGTAATTAATACTTTTGAGATTTTTCAAAAATTGATTTTTTGAATAGTAGATTTTGAGATTTTGAGTTTTTTTGAATTGCAGATTATCTAGATAAAATCATAAAAGTATGAATCGTAGTAGAAAGTATCCGCCTGGGTCTGAAAAAAGAAAAAAAAGTAAAGACTAGACAAACTAATTCAATCTCAAGTTGGAGCTCTTGACAAGATTCTTGGTAGTAAGAACCAAACGGAGAATTCAGGACTATTAGATTTAGATCAAGATTTGTTAAAAGAAGAAACTGAAGATTTAGTAAATGATAAAACGATTCATCCTATGAATAAAAATGTAAATAAAAATAAGAGTGAGTACAATCAGAATAAAAATCGTGATGGAGAAAGTCAAATTTCAAATATTAATGATCCAAGTAATTTGGGCAACATTGATCAAAATTAGAGAGACTTGTTAATTGAAAAAGATTATATGAGAAGATATAACGTCGAATTTTTCAAAGATAATAGTCAAAGACATTTCTCCTCTATACATTACACTCGGCATTTTTATTACTAATTTTTGAATTAATTTTATTATTTATTTTTTTTAAATTTGTATTAATTTTTAAGAAGGCCCTATTTAATAAGTTTGCTTTTAAGTCCCAAAAAATTCACAACCAGTCCTGTTGACGAGTTAGAGCAAATTGTTTTCACATTCTTAGTTACACATGATATAATATAAGTTTTTTTTTTATAGGTATAATTGTTCCAAGTAGTTGTATTAAAAAACTATATATATATATATATATATAATTTAAAAAATGAACTCATTTCATATGATTCTTTAATGCACTAATTACACGTAGTGTAGAGTAATATTAAATTTATTTTAAATAATTTAGTTATTATAAAAATATATTAATTTTCTTCGTGTGCATAGCACGAGTTGAGTGGTAATAAAAGTCGTTATTCCAAACAGGGCATAATTGAGACCCGTAGAACGGGACATTTGGAATGGAGGGTTGTGTAGACTTTACACGTGCCATGCAAACGTTCAGCTCAAATGAGGCGTTTACACAATAATGGCAAATTATTACCTACTCTCGAAGTATGGTTATATGGCGTAGTATTTTTAATAAAAGAATAATTATATAAATTATTTTTTATTTTTTATTATTTAATAAAAATAAATTAATATTTTTTTATTATAAAATTTATCATTAACATATTAAGTTTTCATTTGGCTACTGCTTTAAGTCAGTTTAGAGGTAAATTTTTTTAACTTTTGACTTAAAACTTAAAAAATTAAAAAATATTATTTTTCAATCCTCAATTTTTAGTTTATTTATTTTTAAGATTTAACTTTTTTTATAATAATTTTTTATTTTATTCTTCTACTGTATTATATATAAAATTATACAAATTCTAATCAAACAATTATACCATAACTTATTTCGGTTAAAAAGCAACTGTAAAATTTTACATTAAGCTTATTTATTTATTTTGGTTGCCTAAAAAAGTCATTAATTTTCTAATCACACAAATTTTTTAATTTAAAATTACAAAATTAATTTAAAATTTAATTATCAAATGAACTTTAAATAAATATACAACGTTAATTTATCACTTGTACTCCAAAAACACCAAATAAACACTCTGACAATAATTGGTGGACCTTCACATCTCTGTCACTTACGTTAGCAATAATTACCCAAAAGGAAATATTAGGTTGTTGAATTTCTTGATTTTGAACATAATTAAAGACTATTGTGTATATATATTTTAATTTTTAATAATTTTTTTAACATTTGTTTAAACGATATACTATTTGGTTTTTTTTATTATGAAAATTTTTAAAAGTAAAATATTTTAATTTAAAAAATAATTATTATATAAAACAAAAAAACACTTATTGACATTTTATGCATATTTTTATTTTTAGTGATTTTTTTCTTAATATCTTTTTCAAACAAACCCAATTTTTACCTTTATTTTATCAAGAGAAATAAGAAAAGTAAAATATTGAATAAAAAATAAATTTAAAATGTTTTAAAACGAGAAAAAAACCCACTAACAAAGCTAGACCAAATGGGTTTGGCTCCATCTAGGATAGCTTTTTTTTTATATATATATATTTTGTTTTAGAATTTTTTTTTACGTTAATTCAAGTAATAATATTTCTTTAGATTTTTCTTATCATAAGAAATCTAAAAGTAAAAAAAATATTCTCCGAAAAATCAGACAAGATGAAAAAACAACTTTAAAGTTTTTATAAAACTTTTTTTGTCCTTAGAAATCTTTTTTCAATTTTGACTAAAAGGACTCTGATTTTGGATTCTTTTTTTCCACAATAAATTGAAAAAAATATAAAATCTAAATAAAAAAACTAAGAAAGTTTAGAAAAAACAAAAAGAAAAAGTGACAATAAAAAAGTTATCCCATACCTAGCCTTATTTTGTGTTTGAAATAATCTTTTTATATCGTGTTTAATAAACTCTTTTTAATGGTCGTCAAAACGAATATGCTTTTAAAATTCTTCTATTAATGAAAAATTTGAAAAGTAAGAACGGTCCGTAAAAACGGCTATATTTTTCAGATTCATTTAATTATAATGGCCCACAAAAGTAAAAAATTAAAAATAAAAAAAACTTATACCAATATAAAAAAAATTCCAAACATAGCTTAATGACGTCATATAAAATATGTGATCCTGATTAATTCAGACGCAATGAATTTGGACCAGCTACAATTTTTTTTGAGGGGAATGGGTTGGGCCACTTTTTGTGACAAAGACATTTCAGGGCCTTGGGCTAAGCCTTGACCCTAACTAGCTATAAGCCCGGCCCAGCTGGTCCCTAAACATTTAACTTTAATAGGAGGAGTAGAATAGGAAAACAACAATTCAATAATGCTTTAAATTGATCATATTATCTTTTTTGCTTGGGTCTCGTCAATCAAAATCACACACCCCACCAAAAAAAATAAAACTCAGCCCCAGTTTGAAAAACTAGCTTAATTAATTTATTTTATATCATACGTTTTAAAAAAATTAAAAAAATTATTTAAATTCATATTCGTAAAAAGTTGACAAATTTTTAATGCGTTGGTTGTTAGATCCTTAATGCACAAGTCTACTTATTTATCTAGATTTGTGATTGACGGTATGAGATATAAGATTTTTAGATGTTAACTGCAATTGATTGGGATAGAAAATTAGTTTGGTTTAGTTTGGTTTATTTTTTAGATTAATATTTTGATTTTTTCATCAAGATGAATAGAAAAAAAAGAATTTTTTGATTAAAACGTGAAAAAAGTCAAAAGAGAATAAAAATGAAATAAATACACTTTTTTAAAATCGAACTGGGTCTTCATTGTTTTAGGAATAGTCAGGATGAGATGAACTAAAGAAATAAAAAAATAATCACGACATAAAAAAATCAACTAAAGATGAATTTGGCACAATAATTTATTTTAACTCGTTTTTATCTTTTTTTGAATTTCTCATATTTCGGTTAAAAAATTTACTTTTATTACTTGTGCCGATGACAGAAGTTAAAAAATATAATAATTTAAAAAAATTACTAAAGATGAAAATTTTAAAAATAAAATAAATAAATATTCAATTTTTTTGGGTAACTAAAAAGTACTCAATTATCCCAAATGGGGCTAAAATCAAGGCACCCATGTCTCGTCAAATATCATTTTTATTTTTCTATTGTGGAAAATTTAAAATATCAAAATACTATTTTATGCTTTTGCGTTAAATAAGTCATCATAAATGTTAGAATATCTTTTTTAGTATTTTTTAAACGAATTCATTTATTTTTATAAATTCTCTTTGCATTTTTTTTTCATATTTAAAACAACAAAAACAAAAGATAAAGACGATACCAAACAAATTAACTAAAATGCTATTTCATGCTTTTGTGTGAAATAAGTTATCATAAATGTTAGAACATCTATTTTAGTATTTTTTTTTAAAATGAAGTTGTTTTCTTTAAATATATTTTTGCTTAAATTTTCTTACTATTTAAAACAATAGAAACAAAAGATAAAGACAACACGAAACATACTTTTGAATTAACTAAAATTGTCGATTGAGAGCATAAAAAAATGGGGAATGTTATGATTTATACGAGTCCAAAAGTTCGAGGAATTAAAGTATTCAAATGATATTAATTATAGAAAAAAATGAAGATGAAGCTCTCAAGGGAGGGAATTCATTTAAAAACGATTGAATTCCTCATTATAAAAGCCAACAAGGTTTGATTAAACTAAGTACCTTTTTTATTGGTTCCATTTTTGGTTTTTATAAAAGCCAACAAGGTTTGATTAAACTAAGTATCTTTTTTATTGGTTCCATTTTTGGTTTTAATGCTAAAATAACAAGCTATAAAAAGTGTACATTTGTCACCTGTCCATTTCAAATTATTAACACTTTTGGGCATGCCTTGTAAGGATGAAAATGAAGAGTAAGAAATTAGAAGACATAGGACTCTCATCATTAATTAAGTCCTCCCAATTGGTTGTATATAAACATTCAAGAATTAATGTGGGGTGACATTGAGAGCCTATATATTTTTTAGGTTTTTTTTTCTTGACTTTTTTCGTTTCATGGCTTATTTTATTTATTTATTTATTTTTCGAGTATCTTGTGACGAAAATAATATAAAAAGTTAGGAGATTCCATTGTCGGTTTGAAGATATCTTTTTACACTTTTTTTGTTTTCTTTCTAAAATTTCCCTTTGTTCAATATTCAACGATTACCATACACCTACAATTTGCCACCCCCTCGCTGCCACTACCCTCCCTTGCCCCTACCCATGCCTTCCTCACATTTTCTTAACCTCCTAACGCCTTTTTGCCATCCTTAAGATGTTATGTTATCTCTTTTTCTTTTGTCAACATCTCTCTCACTCTTTATGATATACTCAACCTACTGCGGTAGTAAATAGAAACTAAGTTTAGTATAAAAAATAACTTGTGAATTACTTTTAATAATTTGGGTATAAATTTTTTAACTCGCGTTGTTAAACTCTTTATTTAAGTTATTGAGTTAGTAGCTTTATTAGATCGTTACATTCTTTTATAGTGTTGCTCCTCTCTCCTCTACATGACGACTCTATTTCTTTATTAAAAACCATCGACACTGCCTCTTACTCCTTCTTATTCTCTCTCTCTCTCTCCGAAAGCCTTATAATATTTCTAGATTTAAAATTTTCATTGAGCGGGAGTAGAGGGAGTGAGGAGCGCCACCGCTCATTTTTTAGAATATTTTTTGTGCACGTGCATTGAGAAATATTTTAGGTGTTAATAGAATTACTCAAAAAATATGCTCATTTGGTTTAAAGTTATTATTATTATTATTATTTGTTTTTACTAAATATGAAACAGTCACTAAAAGGAAATGAAGTTATTTCTTTTTTTAAAAAAAAAATTAATCAAAGTTTTTTACTTGTTAAATTTCTTTTGACAATATGTATATAAAAAATATTATGCTAGTTTTGATTAATGTTTAAAAAAAATCACTAAAAATAGAAAAAAAAGGAGTATAAAAAAATTATTTCAAATGCACGCTAATACTTAATGTATGATGAAATTGACGGGATTAGACATTTTTCAACTATTTTCTTACTAAACTCAACGGTGAAAATTAAATATATATCTTTTAATTCAATCATTTATCTTATCCAAATCAAACACCAGAGAAATGGTTTTAGATATAATTCTATACTATATATCACACTATATACAATCATTTTTCACATCATTTTATTCTTTAATTCTATATTAATAATTTAAGACTTGTTTGGGATAACTTTTAATTCAGATTTTTTGCAAAAAAATCAACTTTTAAGCCGCTCTGTTTGGTTTTTAAAAAAAACTAACTAATTATTTTTTATTTCTTAATTCAAGAAAAAAAATCAATACATATGTTAAACAATCTAATTTCTTTTCAAACAAAATTATTATAATATTTTTACTTTAAAAAATTAATCTTACTCATAAAAATAAAAAGAAAACTAAACTAATATCTAAAACACTACAATTTAAAAGTTAAAAATAAAAATATTTTAAATATTTCAATAAAAACAAACAAATAATTAAAAAAACTACTACAATAAATTATACCAAAGAATTTAAATTTTTTTTATTCTCATTTTTTTTATTTTAAAAAAATTAAAATTGTTAAAAATTAAATTTTTTAGACATTCATGCACTTAGTTTTTATTAAAATAACCTTGCAATCCACGACGTCCATATATTTTATCATCTTCGTCGTCCAGAACTTGAGAAGGCCACACGATCATCAAATCATCTCCAATCAACTTATTAAAGTATGTTGACTTTCGGACTGCTTTTTGTTTTTTTATTGAGATTGCAATTGAATTCTTCAAAGTGAAGTTTTCATCATGTATATATTACTTAACATAAAAATTTATTTAGAGTGTGTCCCACATCTTATTAAATACGAATTTACACCCTGTAAATTATTTTCAGAATAAATTCTAGATATTTTTTTTTGGATACATAGACTTTTCCATTACTTAATATTTTAGGACTAATTTACTTATACGTTGACTAATTTTATGAGAATTAATTTCATATTCAAGATATCTTAGCCAATTTATGTGTACCTTAACTATAAGGGTTTGCTTGGACTAGTTGTTGGGAGACAAACCAACGCCAAAACAAAATATATACATGCTCGGTGATCCAGAAAATACATCTTTATTAACTTTCAACAATTACAATAATCTGAAATTACAAGAAATTAAAATTACAGAAATAACAGGAATAGAATTTGCAAACCGAGTTCTGCAAACGCAGTTTCCTTAAGAATGATTCACCGCCTACCGATGGTGTTGTAGATTTTCCACCGGCGTCACTCTCCCATGATAAAACAGCTACACGATCGTTGGAGCACCACTAAGGATCGACTACGAACGTACTCCGTCTGTCTTTCTCTCTCTTACAGCTTGCAATATACTCTGAGTTGTATCTATCTTTTCTCACCTCTATTGTCTGTTTTTCTCTGTTCTGTCTCTTCTTACCTCTGCCTTTCACTCTTTTTCTTTTCTTGCTTCTGAATACTGAAAGATGACAGCATATATAGGCATTTCATCATGGATGGGGTTTCAGGAGAATCAATAGCCATGAATGGATTGATTCTCAGGATTCAATTGCCAATTGAATGACCAATTAAGTCAATTGCAATTGAGTTCTGCTAATGAATTCTGGAATTCAATGGCCAATGAATTCACAGATTCCAACAATCTCCCCATGAATGAAATTGGCGGGAGTACAAACCCTGATTACAAAACTGACTGCAAGAGAGATAGACAACTGAAAGTCC
>JAOTRH010233533.1:0-10086 GCA_034768845.1 Heliamphora exappendiculata
CGTCTTCATGGGAAGCGCCAGCGCTGTTCGCTAAGAAAAGGGATGGAACCTTGCGTCTCTGTATCGACTATCGTTTGCTGAACAAGGTAAGAATCAAGAATCGATACCCCCTGCCCCGTATCGATGATCTCTTTAACCAGTTGCAAGGATCAGCTTGTTTCTCAAACAGCTTCACTCCGGATATCACCAGCTTCGAGTCAAGGAGGAGGATATACCGAAGATAGCCTTTAGAACCCAATACAAACATTATGAATTCGTAGTTATGCCCTTTGGTTTAACTAATGCCCCAGGAGTTTTCATGAGTTTGATGAATAAACTCTTTCAGCCCTACCTCGACCAATTTGTAGTGATTTTCATAGACGACATTCTTGTATACTCCATATCAGAGAAAGAACATGAGCATCATATGAGAATTGTCTTGCAGAAGTTAAGAGATCCGCAACTCTTTGCTAAGGCAAGCAAGTGTGAATTCTAGTTACGCGAAGTGAAGTTTCTAAGACACGTAGTGTCTAAGGAAGAAATAGCTATAGACCTTACCAAGGTAGAAGCTGTTTTGGAGTGGAAACCACATCACAATGTTTTTGAAGTTCGCAGTTTCCTTAGGCTAGCAGGATAATACTTAAGATTTATCTAGGATTTCTTAAAATTGGCATGCCCAATGACCAGATTAACACAAAAAGGGGTGAAGTTTGAGTAGAGTGATAAGTGTGAAATGACTTTTCAAGAGCTTAAGAAAAGATTAACCAGTACCCCGATCCTGATCATACCCGAACAAGAGGTTGGGTATACGATGTATTATGATGCATCGAAGGATGGCCTAGGATGTGTACTAATCCAGAACGGAAGGGTAGTAGTTTATAGGTCAAGACAATCAAAACCTCATGAACAAAATTACCCTACCCACGACCTGAAACTTGCAGCAGTAGTGTTTGCATTGAAGTTATGGAGACATGACCTATATGGAGAGCGGCTCGAGCTTTTGACCGATCACAAAAGTTTGAAATACTTTTTCACCCAAAAGGATTTTAATATGAGACAATGTCGTTGGATGGAGTATTTAGAGGACTACCAGTTTACATTGGCCTATCAGCCAGGCAAGGCTAACATGGTGGCCGACGCCTTAGCTGAAAAACGAGGAGCGCAATGACTAGTATGGCCTTAAGGGATTGGAACATGATGGGAACGCTTAACGAATTCTGACTCCAACCATTAGAATAAGAGAATTGAAGATATTTTTTCCTAACGGTGGCGACAACGAATCTCCGTCAGCAGATCGTGGAGGCCAAAAAGTACGATCAGGAATTTTAATTTATTCGAAGGCATCTGATTGCGGAGGAATCATAGCCAGGATGGGTAGTCAACAAGCATGGACAGTTGGCATACCAAGGACGAATTTTTATCCCAAATGTTGGGAATCTGAGAAGAGACATCCTAAAGGATCACCAACAGTCACTTTTTGCGGTCCACCCCAGAGAGACAAAGATGTATCGCGATCTGAAAAGGCACAATTGGTGGGATAGCATGATGAAGGATATAGCAAGTTTTGTGGCCAAATGCCTTACCTATCAACAAGTGAAAGCTGAGCACCAAAGACCAGGAGGAACCCTCCAACCCCTGGAGATACCTCAGTGGAAGTGGGACCACGTTACCATGAACTTTGTCTCTGGACTACTGAGATCACCAGCGAGATATGACTCTATCTAGGTAATCGTAGATCACCTCACCAAATTAGCACACTTCCTACCAGTTTGAACTTTCGAGAAGCTGGAAACCCTAAGCCAGAAGTACATTTGAGAAATTATACGCCTTCATTGAATTCCACTGTCAATCATGTTAAATCGAGATCCACGTTTCACCTCATGATTCTGGCAGAGTTTGCAAGCTGCCTTAGGAACAAAGTTTTTCTTCAGCACCGCCTTTCACCCGCAGACTGATGGGCAATCTAAACATACAATTCAGACATTGGAAGACATGCTTCGAACTTGCATCATGGACTTCAAGGGACATTGGGAGAAACACTTACCATTGGTTAAGTTTGCTTACAATAACAGCTATCAATCCAGCATTGGCATGCCGCCATATGAAGCTCTCTACGGAAGACCACGTCGTTCACCGATTTGTTTGATTAAAGGAGGGGAAAATGCACTTCTTGGACCAAATCTAGTACAAGAGACTACCGAGAAGATCTGACTCATTTAGCAATGGATAGCCACCACACTAAGCCGACAAAAGAGCTATGCAGATCAATGATGAAGGCCGATATGATTTGAAGTAGAAGATCATGTATCCCTGAAGATTCAACAACGAAGAGGGGTCATACACTTCGGCCAAAAAGGGAAGCTAGCCCCAAGATATATTGGGCCATTCGTGGTTCTAGCTAAGGTTGGAGAAGTGGAATATCATTTCTCTTTACCATCTCAACTCGCCAACATTCATAATGTTTTCCATTTGTCGATGCTAAGGACGTGTGAACCTCACTCTACCCACATTCTGGATTGGAAGGAACTCCATGTTGATGAAGATGTCACATTCGAAGAACAACCGGTAAAAATTATCGATCAACGAGACAAGATTCTTAGAGGTAAAACCATACCACTCGTTCGAGTCCTTTGGAAGCACAACGGGATTGAAGAATTCACATGGGAGTAGGAAGAAGCTATGAGGACAAGTCATCCCTAGTTGTTCGCAGATTGAGGTACGACATGAAATTTTGATGACAAAATTTGTTTTAGGGGTAGATTGTAACAACCCAACTCAAAACCTAGTATTAGCGACGGATAGACAATGAGAACTTAAGTTGTTACATGAACAAAGAAAACCCTAACTAACCTGAAAGCCTTAAATTGACCAAAAAATTCTAAAAAGACCAAATACTCACAGATAAAGCCCTAATACTCAGAAAAATCCTAGAACAACTTAAATTAAGTAAATAACATAAAATATAAAATATAAAATATAAAATTCTCATAATTAGGGTAAAATGACCATTTTGTGCCTAGTATAGCAAAAAATTTTAAAAATTAAAAATAAAATAACAATAAAAATAACCAAATTGCCCTTGCGTGATTGGCCACCTAAGGAAATGTGCCCAAAACGCTATTTTTTGTTTTTCTTAAGCTTAAAAATGAGAAAAAAAATTTATAAATTAAGTATTATTTTGACCTAATATTTTTTATACAAGTAATATATATAATAATATAATAATATAGGTCAAAAAAATAAATAAATAATTATTTAAAGTCTACACAATAAATAAGTGAAAAGGCCAATTCTAGTCAAACTAGCTTAGTTTAACTTAAAAACTTACACCTATTTAATTAATTACTATCAAAATTATGATAAATCATGGGTAGACTAAGTTAATTAATATAATAGGTTTTATTAGATTTAAATACCAAAAAGATACATAAAATTAATATTTTATGTATTTTTTTGTACAAAATGGTACCAAAATACAATGTAAACCCAACATTGATGGAAAATTAGCTTTTGGTCTGCCCAAATAGACCCCAATCGACTTCCCACCTGCAAAACAATCTGATATGCAATTCTCAAATAGAGGTCACCACCCCATGCAACCAATAGGAGTCAAGAAAAATTTAAATTTATGTGCAATAATTATCCCATAATTATAATTTTTGTATAAAAATATATCAAGCACCCACTCTCCTTCGTGAAAATTCTACTGAGTGTGAGGGGGAGAGAACCACCAAAATTTTCCCAAGTGTTCTAAGAGAGAAGAAGGAGAGAAGAAGAAAAAAAGAAGAAAGAGGAAGGAGGAAAGGATCAAGGAGAAAGCACTAAAGCTAAGCCTTCTCCTACAATCTTTTGAGCATCAAAAGATGTAAGTAGATCTCGTAAAACCTTCTGATACTCTCCCATAAAATAGCTTTCAATTAATCTCTATAATCAACCATAAAGATAATAAACAAAGAATAATCCAAAAAAGCATCGTAGGCATGAATAGTGGGCTATTTCTGTATGATCAAGTTTTGCATGTACTTACATGTGTATATTTTTTAGTTTTACGGCTTGATTATGTTCTGGAGTTTTAGTTTATATGTGTATAAGACATGCATGCAAAGAAAACACATAAAAAAAATACACACAACATGAGCTAAGCAACCAAAACCCTAGGTAACCTAATTTTCTGGACTTATCAACATTCTGCCTCGAGTTTTAAAACATCACAACAGATGCCCAATTTTTGTGTTTCTCTTTGTAAAATGCTGAATGATTTTTACTTAAGTAAAATAAATAACCCATTTGCCCTATGATTTGACCTTAGTTTTAAACATGAAAGATGTAGCAAATATTTTTATATAATTGGTATTCCAATTCTAGAAATTAAATCCATGTCTAAGTACTTGAAACACTGTCGCAACTTATAAACTAGCAATTGAACATTTATCTAACATTTGCTAAGTGTACGAATGGCATGTTACTTTGTGAAACTTAAATGTATGGGCTTTATATGAATTTTATGAATAATTAGTGTATGAAAATAATAATTTTGATGAAATTAACCTATGCCGATAGTTCGATTCTATGTCACATAAATTATAGATTATGCTTCGCATGTTTTACTTTATGCTTTAGCAAGTTATACCATGTGCCATATCGTGTCATATGCCATATTATAATTAATTGTACATGAGAAACATATTGCACGTCATGAGTATTCCTACATTGCATCTTCAATTATCGAAGTCCCTTCCGTGTCTTTCATTGGGAGTTGGGTTATATGAAAATCATTCTTTTTATGGCTTTAGATCTAGGGCATCCCTGGTTGCTATATTGAAATTGAATTGGGAGATTGTTTATTATAAAAAGGGGGATTAGGCACCATGGATTCGTCACTAGCTTTAATTAGACTTTGGGTTGACACCTAATGAGTATTCTGGTCATTAAGGTGGGATTGGTTGGCCTGGAATAAATATGGATAAAATTAGATAAAGGCCAGTCCCAACGCCGTTGCCATTGTGTAAAAAGGCCAAGGCATGTAGCCATGATGAGGGTTTACCTTTCGCAACAAGACAAGGATATGCTCGGTGATCAGGTCCCATCATGTAACGCTCCGTCCTTCGGCACTCGGGACTTACATAAGTATAGGTAAGGAAAATATTCTAGCCATTCATTCATATTTAAATACCATAACTAGTACATCATTAAGAGTTTGAAACTGATTAAAAGTGCATAATGATTACAATTTCTCCAACGAATTTTAATAAAAATTTACAATACGCTCGTGGAAACTGAACAAAAGGTAAAAACTCAATTCTTCAACTAGCATTGTCGGGGTCCGCTGGCTCCTGTCACTCACTCTGTTCTTCAATTTCATGTTCTCCGCTGGCTCCTGCCATTCATGTTTATCACTAAGCAGATCCTAAGACACATGGGTCATTCATTTTCTTTAAGTAAAAATCGTTCAGTATTTTACAGAGAAAAACACAGCAATTAGGCCTCTATTAACCACAATTTTGTAGCATCAATTCCAAGAATCTAAGTCTGATTTTTGGTGAGCTTTTAGTTTAAGGTGTCCCCTACAAATTTCATGTTTTGTGCTAGAGTAAGTTATTTGGAAAAAGTTTGAGATTTTGGCCAATTTATAAAAATGGTTCAGTCAGCTTAAAAAGGGTCTGCAGAATGTGTTTTTAACAGAGAGTGCTTGAAACCTTTGGGGTATCATCCGATGGTATTTTGGGATGATATTTACTCAATGTTTAGTTTAATATATTAGATACAGTTTTCATATTTACCACATTTGGATTTGGCGTCTTGTCCAAAAAGTTGGGTTTTGGGTCTCACAAAAATGTGTGACAGAGAGGTCTATCAGTCACTGAACCTCAACAGTGACTTTGGAGTGTGTTCTAACCCATCAAGACTTTGTAGTGTTGGCTCATTTTTGGTGCACAGAAAGATAAATTTTTCCTCTACAAGTTCTATGTTTTGACCTAAGCTCGGTTCTCACTCTAACTTATAGTTTTTAGGTCTAAAACTCATAGAGGTCAAGATCTAACACTCTTTGGCAAAAATAACACATCTGAAGTTCTACTCAACGAAATGACTTCAAACTAATTTTGTATGAAAGAGAACTCACAAATCTAAATCTAGACATAAAATTAACTTTAAGGCTATTTTTTCACACTTAGTTATGGTGTTTTAAATTTGGTGGCAGAATCTTGGTACGCGCAGAAAAGCACGTAACTTAAGATTTTAATAACTTAGCTCATGCGATGCCCATTTTTATTGTATTTTCCTTGCATGCATGTTATAAACTCACATAAACCAAAACTCCACAACATGTTTAAGCCATAAAACTCAAGAATACTCATATGAAAACACATGCAAAGTTTGCTCATACATAAATAGCCCATAAACTTTTCCTACGACGCCTTTTTGAGTTAGTTTTTGTTTTACCTTCTTAGGGTTTATTATAGAGATGGATTGAAGGTTATCTTAAGGGAGAATATCATAGGATTTTAGAGAGTTTACCTACCTCTTTTGATGCTACAAAGATAGAAGGAGAATAAGACTTGGCTTTAGTGCTTCCCCCTTAATTCTTCCTGGCTCCCTTTTCCTTCTTTCTTCTTTCTTCTCTCCTTCTTTTCTCTTAGAACACTTAGAATATTTTTGTGGTTGCGCCCCCTCTCTTGCTCTCTCTCTCAGCCGAATGTGTATGAAGAGAATGGGGGGTTATGCCTTATTTTTATAGAAAAAAAATTATAATGAAAGATAATAATTGCAATAAAGCTTTAAATTGAATTTATTTCAATTTTATTGATTGCATGGGAGGTGAGAGTGGTTTGAGAGATATATTTTTAGACTTGGGGGAGGTAAATTTCAGCCAAGTCTGTTTGGGAGACAAAAAAACTAATTTTTGTATTTAATTTGGGTTTTAAATTAAGTTTTGGTACCATTTTGTGAAAGAATATGCATAAAATATTAATTTTATGTATCTTTTTGTGTCTAAACCTACTAAAACCTATTACATTTATGTATTTACAATTAATTTAGTCTTTTCATGAATTATCATAGTTTTTGTAGCAATTGATTAAATAGGTGTCGACTTTTAAGTAAATTTAAGCTAATTTGATAAGAATGGACTTTTTGACTTATTTATTGTGTAGAGATTTTAAAAAATAATTTTTTTACTTTTTTAACCTATATTATTATATTATTATGTATATTACTTGTATAAAGAGTCTTTCGTTATAATAATACTTAATTTATACAACTTTTTTTTTATTTTTAAGCTTAAAAAGCATAAAAGTCACTTTTTAGGTACAAACTCCAATGTGGCCGGCCACCAAGGGCAATTTTGTTATTTTTTGATGTTATTTTATCTTTTAGTACTTAATTGTATTTAAATATTTGATTTAGGGTGTCCATTGGTCAAATTTTAAATTTTTAAAATTTTGTGCTGTACTAGAGGCAAAATGGTCATTTTACCCTAATTATGAGAATTTTTAATTTTTAATCTAATATTTTATGTTATTTACTTAATTTAGGATATTAGGAGTCTTCTCTAACTATTAGGGTTTTCCTCTGAACATTTGATCTCTTTAGAGTTTTCAGATTGAATTAGGATTTTCGGGCTGAGTTAGGATTATCATCCTTCTAACGACCTAAGATCTTGTCAACTAACCATCGCTAATGCTAGGGTTTGGGTTGGATCACTACACTGGTCATTATAAATCGGGTTGCTACAACTAGGGTCTATACCGGGGTGTTACAAACTACCCATCTTAAACAAATTTCGTCCTCAAAATTTCGTATTGTACTTCATCGTGTGAATGGTTGGGGATGATTTAGTAGCATTGTGCCTTCTCGTCTTGACTTTTTTACTTTCGTGGTGCTGCCCTAGAGCTTCTATTAATGGAATCGCTTTTCCTCCGAAGTACCTAGCCTTGGGTCTCTATTGAGCTCTCCTCGAAATTACGTCCTTATATTCACACACAACTTGTGGTAACTCGGTTGTTACCAGGGCGTTTATATCGCTAAGCATGTAGGCTGATCTTACATTGAAGTTACTTGATCTACACACCTTCGCGTTACTCGGTGTCACAATTTCATGTCATTCTCTACTTGTGCCCATATCTTCTCCTATTTGCAATCTATGATAGTGTGATGTCTAGAGAGCTAGTCTATTTCGAGAATCACGTCGTATTTGTTAAAATGCCTAATTCGCAGGTCGAATGTCATAAGGGTGTTGGTACTCTCAACATGCACGCTCTATAAATAAAGTCTACTTGCATGTGATATTCTAAGGGTGTATTGATGCTTAGAGTTTGATCTGACACTTTGGGTTCTATAAATAGAGATTGCCTACATGCCAAGGATATGAAAAAAAATAGAATGCTCCATATTCAAACAACACTTTCACTAAGGTATTGAGTAGCACGAACATACCTTGCATAACTTAGGTTCCTTCTACTTTCTCCTTTTGTAGAGCAAAGATGCGTCCTCCCTGAGGCCTCTGGTTTTTGTTAAGCGGTGGCCTTCCCCTCTTATTTCGTTGGTTTGTTGCTACGTGGCTGGGGCTTAGAATGGCTTAGGGAAGATGAAAAAATCCTTTATTGAGATTCAATGGAAGATTACCAAATAGTTCAAAAGATAGGTCGGATGAGGTCAAATGGTCACGGTTAAGGAAGTCACTGTTGACACAAATTAAATGGGGTTCAAATGTAGGTGAAGCAAGAGGAGGATAGTGAACAATACCTAAATAAATGTCCTTAGAACTAATCCAGTACGATTAGATTATGATAAAAGAGATGTTAAGCAATGGGTAGCCGAACTAGATAAGTGCACTAAAGTTACGTCGGCCTAACATACTTCAATTCAAGTATCCAAGTCTACTCCCCTGGTAAGGATTTCAAGAGTGTACAAAAGAATTTACAAGATCACTGCAATAGATTATGATTTTAGAATCGAGAGAAGGTTAATGATGGCAAAGATTTTATCAATATCGAATGTTCGGAATGAGTAATTAACAAAGAATTGATATCGAGTTTTACAGAAGATTAGTTAGTTCAAGGAGGCTGACTTGAATCAGAGGAGAATCAAATACAAATACTGGTCATCATTGAGGCGTGAAAATTTGAGGATAAAGCTATTTTCTTGGATTAAATTTTTTATAGGATTATCAACAAGATCTGGGTGCATAAGGGTCACCGACAAACGATACTTAACTGTATTGTTAAGAACTGAGGATATAAGAAGGAATGATATACAAAGAACTTTAGATAGGTACAAAATTTAACAGAAAGACTTGCGGTAAACGAGAAAAGAACTTGTAAGGATGGAGTTGCGAGGTTCTAACGGTGACTCTCAAAGTAATATCTGAAACTTCTCCTAGTGTGTACTCCCATCTACCTCACGTAAAATAAAATAACTTATCGCATGGATCTCCGATTATCGATCTCGATGCTTTTACTCTTCCTTCGCATGTAGATTTCTTGTAGCTTCTAATCTCGGTGACGTCCTAACACGACTCGCTATAAGACTTAAACACGGAAAATTTTTGTTCTTATAATGTAAAAATGGTAACTATAATTAATACAGCGCACCCTACAGAGCTTCTACGTAACAGAACGCATGATTTCCCACAACCTAAGACCTAAAGGTTCACCAAACCTAAGCTTTGATACCAACTGTGAAGCCTCATTCTCCGGGCACGTCGGGACATACATAAGTGTTAGCCTAAGGGCTTTTTAATTTAATTTTGATAATTTTCATCATTCATTTTCTAAGAATAAAATTTTTAATGGATAATATTTTATATTTTCAAAATAAAAGTGTTAACACATTTTGAACAATCAAAGTTGACACCTTAACCAAAAAAGAAATGACTTTTATCTCAAAAAGTTCAAACATTTAAAAATTCTTTAATTAGAATTTTTTGTGTTGATATTAATTAAAAATTAAGTCAAACACTTAAGGCAAAGTTTACTTGAAACTTATCGAGTGTGTCAACACCAATTGATCAAATGCTTTGACACCCTAACTGTTTTTCAAGTTGATCTTTAGGTATCAAAATGTTAGTGTTAACACAAACTAGTTTTGTGTCAACACAAAAAAGTGCCG
>JAOTRH010233555.1:0-10086 GCA_034768845.1 Heliamphora exappendiculata
TTATATTACTATTATGTTATTATTATCCGGCGTGTGTAGGTGCATGATTGTAATAGTATTCTCTAAATTGATTATAAATAAGAGCTCGCCTACCCATTAAGGTACGACTTTCTATTACTCATAATATTTTTAAGATTTTATAATTATATAGCGATTAGAGTTTTAGAGTTTGCCGATTTATGAATATGAATCTTATAATTCTAGTAGGTATGTAAAAAGTTGAATTAAAGGACTAGAGATATAACGATAGGCGAAAAAATACTGAGGGCATCAAGGTAATCATTGAGTGGAAAAACAGAGTTTCTTTAAAGGCTCGGGTTGTGTGTCGGGTTTTAAGATATTTTTTGTCTCGTAATTGTACATTTTACGGTTATAGTGGATTATCTTGTGATTATTTAAAGGCTCAAGTTGTGGGTGTCGTATTTTTGATACTTTTGGTCTCGTGATTGTCCCGAATCACGTAAATCATCGTTGTTGATTATTTTTATTTTTTTTTTGTGAGTTTTTTGGTTCGGTTAGCATTCGGGAATTAGTACTTAAATTCCAACATATATACACATTATTTTAATATAACGAATCGAATTGGACCTGTAGGGTCACACGATTGTGAACAAATTATAAGTGAAATCAAAATAAATACAAACAACCAATCTACAATTAATGGTTAGAATATAATATAGCAACAAATGTTGTATTTTGTGTTATTATCTTTGGAAAATTAGTCTTGGGTCTTTAAAGTAGCGTCGGTTTTATTTTTCATTTATCATAAAAAGTTTTAACGCATGAGGTCCAGTTGAATCCTTGAACAGATAAATTTATTTGTGTATTTTTAAAACATACAGATAAATTTATTTGTCTTACATAAATAAGTATACAGATAAATTTATCTTTATGAAGAATAATGTGCATTTTTAAAATACGTATAAAGTGCACAGATAAATTTATTTATCTTGTATAAATAAGTAGACAGATAAATTTATCTGTCAAATTGCGTTTGTTTAAGTAAATAGAAAAATTTAGCTATCTAGCATTTATCAATGCAAGAAAGGAACAGATAAATTTATCTATCTAACATTTGTCAATATTAAAAAGGAACAGATAAATTTATTTATTTAACAAATTGTATTTGTTTCACGAAACAGATAACTTTATCTGTTACTTGTACTTATTTAACTTAACAAATAAATTTATATGTCTAACATTTATCAATGCTAAAAAAAAACGACATATAAATTTATCTGTATACATTATATATAAATTTATTTTTTTGTATTAAATTTATCTGTGTTGTAAGCGATTGAATCTCGCGTATTCAAATTTTTATTAATGAACTTTGTTCGTTAAAATTTATTTTTTTGAACCTTTAACTAAAACTCTTATTATTTTTTCAAGTAAAAAATTGGAAATTCAGTGTGCGGTGAGTCTTTTGTTTGTGAGGGATTTTTGAAATTGATAGGAAAGAAAAGTCAAATTTTTAACAATCAGACAAATAAAAGCTGGATTTGGGCTATCGAATTCCCTTGAACATATTTATTTATTTTATTTAATCTCTTATAAGACAAGAACTTGTATTTTGTAGTAATGAGGAATCTAAAAATTCAACTAAGGAAGTCAATATAGTTGCATTCACCAATGTTCCAAAAATATTTAAAATTGATAGTTCCTAATATTAAGAAGGATATAGTAAGTGTGGCTCCATTTGAAACCATCAAAGTGATTGTTGGAGTTCTTGATAATGTATTTTTTGTATTTTAATTGATGAAACTCATGATATATTAATAAAAAAGAAAATAATTATGGCAATACGTACATTATGTGGATAAAAAATAATGTGATTGAACGTTCTTTAGGTATTATGTTCATTGTCATTAAATTGACTCTTTTAGACGCAACAAAGAATTATGATCAAATTATTAAAAAAAATTTAACTCAATAATATAGATGTCACACTTCCAAAAATAGAAAGTGAGAGGATTCAATAGCAAGGTTTAAGAGTGAATGCATAAATATTTACACAGAAAAAAAAAGTTGTCCTGTTGTTCTATTTCGTTACTAATATGGGGAATGATGCGGAATCATGAAAACACCATGATATTATAAGAGAATCACATTGTAAAAGTTGCTGAGGCACTTAATCATTTTGGAGGGCTTTGAATTGCACAAAATTTAAATCATGAATATATTTTTAGTAGTGATTGAGCATTTAAAATTATTGCACAAGATGGTTTAAATTCAGAATAATGAGGCAACAGAAAATATAATGTTAAGCTCGATGCAATCTTCGGAATGCAACAGAAAATATAATGTTAAGCTTGATGCAATCTTCTGAATTTATATTCAATCTTCATTCGATGAGAAGTCCGCCTGTGTTGTGTTTACAGTATTATTTGTTATACAGTCGGTTTTAAATTCGGAAAAAATAATAGGGTTGCGGGTTAGGTAACTGACAGTCAACACATAAAAAACTCATCAGATCTCTATGAACATGAATCCAATAAATTTACGTGCCAATGTTAGAGCATTTCTCTTAAACGACACGTTACGCCTACCTTTGGGGATTTCAAAAAATGGGTAAGGGACGCCACACCAGTCCCTGGGTGTGGTGAAAAGTGAGCAAAAATTTTTGCGCTTCCTTGGATGAGTGCGGGTAAAGAAATTAGCCCGGGACCATAGGCTTAGATTAGCAACTTGGAATATAGAAACTTTAATAAGTAAAACAATAGAATTAGTTGATACTATTATTACAAGAAAAATTAACATAGCGTACTTACAAGAGACTAAATGGGTATGGGAGAAATCAAAAGAAATAAATAATACATGATATAAAATCTATTATACTGGAAAAGAGGGGCATAAAAATGGTATAAGAATAATAGTAGCTAAATTACTTTTAAGATAATATAGTAACAGTCACGCGAAATGGAGATATAATAATTTTAATTAAACTTGTAATTGGAGAAACCATAGTTAATGTGATTAATGTCTATGCACCTCAAGTAGAGTTGGATGACCATATTAAAAAAAAAATTTAGAATCAAATAGATGAAATAATTCAAGAAATACCAACAGAAGATAAGATAATTATAGGTGAAGATTTCAATAAATACGTAAGAAATAAGAGACAAAGTATGAGAAGGTTCATGAGGAATTTTGTTTTGGTGATCGAAATGAGATCAAAAAAGGAATCTTAGATTTTATAATAACATTTTATCTTATATTAATCAACACTATCTTTAAAAGAGAGAAAAACACATAATAACCTTTAAGAACGAGTCTCATACAAGTCAAATAGATTATTTTCTTACTAGAAACATAGGCTGTCTAATATGTAAAAATTGCAAAATCATTTCTAGAGAGAGCTTAACATTACAACATATATTTATGGTACTAGATATTTACATAAATGGACAACATAAAACGAAAAGAGAAATTAAAATTTCAGGAACTATATGGTAAAATATTAAACGTGAGAAATTAAAGATTTTTAAGAATAAAATGTGTAAAGAAGTAAGGTAGGATTTAAAAGAAGATACAAATACTATTTGGAGCACAATAAAAGAATATATTAAAATGAGATCGAAAGAAGTTTTTGGATAGTCAAAAAAAAATGCCAAACTAAGGAAACTTGGTGGTGGAATTACGAGGTCCAAGCTATAGTAAAAGTAAAGAAAGAATGTTTTAAAATGTGGCAAAGAATAGAAGTGAGAACAGTTTTAGGAGTTATAAACAAATTTGTAAAGATGTTATGAGAATCGTTAGATATGCGAAATTGAAAGATTATGATAATTTTTATACTAAATTAGATAGAAAAGAAAGAAAAAAGAACATCTACAAACTCGCTAAGTAAAAAGAAAAAAAAAAAGACAAAAGACCTTCTCAAGTTAAATGCATAAAAATAGAGCATTCAATTATGTTAGTAAATGACGAGAAGATTAAAGAAATGTGAAAAAACCTATTATCAAACGAAAAACATATGGAAAGATTTGAAGGAAATGAATTTGATAACTCGGATGAAACTAAAAAATATAAATTCTATTACAGAATAAAGAAGTTTGAAGTGGAAACTTTAGTGAAAATAATGAAATCAGGAAAAGCTTTAGGACCAGATGGTATCTCTGTGGAGATATGAAAATGCTTAAGAGAATGAGTGTCTTGGTTAACAAAATTATTTAATAAAATCATAATGATTAGAAAAATGTTCAAAGAGTGGAGAAATAGTATTTTAGTCCCTATATATATAAATAAAGGATATATTCAAAATTGTAACAACTATAGAGGTATTAAGTTAATAAGTCATACGATGAAATTATGAGAAATGGTGATTAAATATCGTTTAAGGCTAACAATAACAGTGTCCCCAAATCAATTTGATTTTATGCTTGGTAGATTAACTATGTAAGCAATTTACTTACTAAGGAGATTAATAGAGAAGTATAGAGAAAGAAAAAAAAAGATATTTATATAATTTTTATAGACTTAAAAAAAATATATGATAGAGCGCTTAAAGATATCATATGATAGGCATTTGAAAAAAAAAGTGACAAAAAGTTACATTGATGTGATAAGAGATATGTATGATGAAACAACCACGACAATTATATCACCTACAGGATAGACAAGTAAATTCTCAATTGTAGTAATATTACACCAATGATTGACTTTTAGTCTTTATCTCTTTACCATAGTTATGGATGAATTGACTAAATATATTCAGAATGAGATCACATGATGTATGTTGTTTGCTATTATATTGTCTTAGTGGATGGGATTAGAAGTGAAGTAAACGTTAAGTTAGAAATGTGGAGAGAAATTTTGGAATAAAAAGGGCTTTGAATAGGTAGAAATAAAATTAAATATATAAAATATAATTTTAACAGTAATATTAGTATAAATGGTGTAAAAGTAAAAAATTCAAAATCAAAAAATACGTAAGAGTGAATATTTTCGTTATCTATGTTCGATTATTAACAAAGATTGAGAAGTTACAAATGATGTAACCCATAGAATCAAAGTTTGTTTGCTCAAGTGGAGAAGTACTTCCAGAATTTTATGTAATCGACAGATACCTACAAAATTAAAAATATATATTATAGGACAACTATTAGATTAGTGATTTTATATGGGACAAAATGTTGGGTTGTTAAGAAAAATTATATAAATAAGAGGAGTATTGCAGAGATAAAAATGTTAATGTAGATGTGTGATAAGATTAGAAAAAATAAAATTATGAATAAAAAGATTCGTGAGATAGTAGGAGTTGCATCAATTGAGAACGAGTTGAGAGAAAATAGATTAAGTTAATTTGAACACATACAATGTAAAACAGTTGATGCAGTAATTAGAAAAAACAGTTGATACAACGTAAACCATGAGTAATAAAAATACTAAGGGGATGAGTAGATCTAAATTGACATAGGATGTCATATTAACAAAAGACATGAACATATTAAAACTAACTAAAAATATAACTCTTAATAAAGTAGAATGACGTCAAATGATTTATGTAGCCGACTCTAATTAACTAAGTCAAATGTTTAGTTTGATTTGATTTGCTTCATTTACCTTTGAATTATTACAAACATTACAAAGGAAAGATGAAGATATGGTAAATACTATGAATTTAGTTAAAATTTTCAAGAAACGGCTCCAAATGTTGAATGAGAGGGTGGACATCATAGCTTGATTATATTCTCATTTTGTGAAAATAATAAAATTAGTGTTCCTAATATAAATTCCTAAAAGACACCGATGGGCCGAGCCAGGCTAGCTCAACCCGTGCAATTAATGCCCAAGTCCGCCCACAAGCTATGCCGAACGGGATTTTTTTGTGACGGGATGGGCTTGAAATTAAATGGTTAAGCCCAAGCTCTACTCAATGGCCATAACGAAGGTGGGCTAATGGGTGGGCTAGTAGCAGGATAACAGGCTTTTATATTTTTTTGGGTCGGATTCGTTCATTTTGTAGAGCTTACTGGATTTGTTATTCATGCAAAAAATAAAATTCAACTGATATCGTTAGCTACGTGATCAGAAAACATTTGTTTAACTATTTTACAAAAAAAAATTATATTTACCATTTATTTATTTATTTATTTATAAATAAGTGTAATCTATTCACATAGTTATATATATCATATCAACTTTATTTTTTGTATGAATAATAAACTCGACAAGCTCTACATAATAAATAAATACGACCTAAAAATATATGTAAATGATTTATTTAAATTAGAAAAAATTTGATTTTTTATCATTAATTTTTTAGAGTTAGGCGAGCTTTTCGGGCCAAGCTATTGGGCAAGTCTTTTGGGTGGGGTTGTTTGGCGAGTTGAACTCCAACAAACATACCTAAGCTCAACCCAAGTATTATTTGGGTGGGCTCGGCCCACTCGACCATCGAATTTATGCCAGGATTTAGTCCAACGAGTCAAACGGGCTTGGACAAAATAACAAGCTAACGGGTAAAATGATGATACTTATGAATAATGCGTCAAGAAAGCATAAAACCCAAAAAATGATCAGCTTACATCAATTTGCAAAGAGTTATTTTATATTTTCATAATATGCAAACTTCATAAACTAAATGCGCGTTTTATTAATGTGAACAACGAGTTGTTAACTTGTGTGACATGTGAATTCATCTAACTCAATTTTTAGTTTTGATAAGATTATACTAATTTGTCTCCTAAATTTTATTCAAAACACTTTTATTAATTGAGCTCGTGGTATTTCTTGATACATATATTTTTTTATGTGCCATCAAGTAATATTTTTAAAATTGAGCAAAATTACTAATCTCCCTGAACAAATTTTGAATACAAGAATAGACAGTATATTTGCTAGTTTATTTGCTCCTCCCTTTGATACGTGCCCTCTACAACAAATTCTTAGATCTACCACTATATCCCATTATAAAAATGAAATATATGGATTAGTTTGATTTTTTTATTGATGATTTGATTCAAATTTTAAGTTGTTAAAAATAATTTATTGTGGTTCAATTTACAAATAAGATTTTAAAAGAATAACATGAAATCCAACTAAATAGCATTCTTAATACTATATTATCACGGACGGACCGATGGAGCGACGGATGAGGGCGGCTGCTACTTTTAAATTTTAAATTTTTAAAGTTATTATAGTAGTATTATTTTTAATTTTTAAAAGATTATATAGATTTGTTTTTTTGATAGTTTTTTTGAAAATTTAAAAATTATATAGGTTCGCCACTATATAATTTTTTTTTGAAAATTTAATACCCACCCCTTAAAAAAATTCAAAAGTATTCTCACTTTTGCTTTTTTACCTATTAATTAAAAGAAAAAAAATCAAAAGTATTCTCACTCTCGTAAAAAGACAAATCTAAGTTACTGAGAAAAGAAAAAAATTTAACCATAAAGGTGGCATTTTATTTGGTTTGGAATTTGTATCACAAAGAAAAAAACTCTTAGTTCCCACCGATCACGAAGATGGAAACCCTACTCACAAAAATTAGATAGCAATCAAACTGGTTGGAAAATAAGCTCGCAAAGCTCTGCTCACGAATTCGATGCTCATCACTCACGAAACTTTGCTCTGCTCACGAATTTGGCGCTCAACAGTCATTGATTACGAAGCTCATCTCTAACCCCATTAGGGGTGCACAAAAAATCTTAAAGAACGGGTCAACTAGTTTGGACTGTACAGTCTGATTCCATTCTATATGAAAATGGAATAATTCTTGATTTTCTACAACCATTTGTAGTATACGGTCTGATTTTTGATTTTATTAAAGAGAAACAATTCTAACCAAGACTATTTTTTTGTGAAAGTATATATTTTTTATAATTTATATGCTTTATTTTTTTTAAAAAGTTACTTTAACAAGTTTAGTCTAGACAAATATATTAAAGAAAACAAAAATAGTTTAGTCTAAAATTTTTGAAAAAAATTAATATAAAATTATAAGTACCGAATTTTAATATAAAAAATAAATATTTAACGATTAATGCATCACAAGAAAAAATGGTTTCAAAAAATAGTTTACTTATATTTGTGATCAATTATCACGGTACTAAATGAGTGCCTACGACTTGTTTCCTAAATTTGTTTAAAATTGAATCAACCCGACATGATGCCATCGCCTCAATTACGTAGTACCAGCAATAAGCTCCATCTATTATTACTCTCTCTCTCTCTCTCTCTCTCTCTCTCTCTCATATGTACTATTTTTCTATTTCAATTTTAAAAATTAAGACTTTTCAACTTTGAAAATTTCTCACTTTATTTTAGAATTAATTAAACATCAATTGACATTTGAATCAATCAACGTATATGCTAAGTCTTAAATCCTGCTAATGCTATGTTGTTGGCTATTAGTATCTAAATTGTTTATATGATTTTCATATTATTAAATATTTAAATAAATTCAATTATACAAATTATTTTCAAACTAGTTAGAATATTTTCTAACCAATCATTGTGTATTTTGTCTTTACTACTGTCTTTTTACGAAGCCAACTAGGTTAAATGTTTTTTTAAGAATAATATTTACACAATTTGTATTGCTTAAAGTTAATATCGTCTTTTAAATATTTGTTCTGAATTTTTTCATTACATTATTACATAAATCGTTCACTACTCTAAGATAAAAATTCTACGTCCGTTCTTACATATTATATAGTGTATGTATAAAGAAATTAAAATGTTAATCATTCTCTTCAATTTTTTTCTCATTTTTTTGGTTCTTGAGTTTATAATTTTAGTTTTTTACTTTTTCCATAATATTGTAATATTAAATGATTCATTGGGCTATTGCTAATCGATAAGAATAATAAACAAATAAAAAGAAGTAAAATGTGATATAAATAAAAGGATCAATATTCATAATTATATGATTCAAGCTATAAAATAAAACATAAACAAAAAAATAAAAATAAAATAATTGATCAAAAAAAGAATAAAAGGGAAATAAAAATAAATGTATATTTTTAATATGAAACGGGTAATAAATGTTTATAACGTTAGAACCATAATTCAAATCAAAATTAAACTTCTTTATCAATTGGTTCATTTCAATTCCATAGTTCATATAGTTTAATTTCAATTCATGGATTTTTAAAATTTGTTAACAACAATTAATTTAGCAAAATGATTCCGGCATCCTCTTTTAGCCAAATACACTTCTCATTTTGTTTTTATTAGACAAAATTATAAGCACACCTTCCATTTTTTTATCTCCTTATTTTGTTTGCTCAAATTAAAACTTAAAAGGTATTTTGATAATTGTCTATAAAAATAAAGTAAAAAATATATTGAACTAAAATTAGAATGTAAAAGTCATTTCGCTCAATTTAACTCAAAATTGAAATAAATCCCTGTTTGGGCTAAATTCTTTTAATTTTTCTTATTTTTGTTTTTTTCTAAATTTTTTTCATTTTTAGCCTAAAATTCTTTACTTTTTCGATAAAGTAAAAAAAAATTTAAAAAAAATTAACCGAAAAAGTAAAAAAAAGATTGATTTGAAGATAAAAAAATTTTTTTACTAAAAACAAAAACTAGCAATATAAAATTTGACTTATTAGCTTATTTTGATTTATTTTTGTTTTTTTTTTAATTTTTTTTTTATATTTTTATCATATTTTTTTATTTTTTGACTTGTTTCAATAAAATGAATTAAAGATATAATAATTTAATTAAATAATAAAAAAATTTACTAAAATGAAAAATAAATTAAATAAAATAAATAAATAACTAATTATCCCGAGCAAAGTAAACAAGCTTATGTCATACACGGAGAAGATAAAGCGAGAACTAAAGGTACCTTCCGGGTGAGGGAGACGTCGGGTGCAGGGAAATCTGTGAGGCACGTGTGAGGTGCACCCCAGGTTGGAGCGTCAAGAGGCAAGCATTTGCATCGAGGCATTGACTTACGATCATACGAAAGCGAGTCGACTCTAAGCGATGAAAATAACGGAGCTGGCGTGCCTGGCGTCGCCGGCGCCGACCCACTCGGCGTTCCTGCCTCCGATTCTGGCATCTTTTTTCTTCTTCTAACTTGGAACAAAAAATGAGAGCTTTTTTTTTTTGGGGGGGGGGGGGGGGGTT
>JAOTRH010233576.1:0-10086 GCA_034768845.1 Heliamphora exappendiculata
ATATAGGCTATATATAGCCAACGAGAAGAATTGAAATACCTATATCCAATTTATTTGTTTAAACAAAATCTTTGTTGAGAATTTTCATTTTCGTACACAATAATAATAATAATTTAATTCTTTCATGGTTCTTTTATTTTAATTAAAGCCAAAACTGCCGCCGTTAAGCCTAAGGCTTAATCTCAAAATTCCACCCATATGTCATATTTTTACTGTAAATCATATGTTTTGGCATTAGTTTGTGTTTACCATTATTAAAATTAATAATTTATAAATTATAACTTGTAACAAAAATTATAAATGAATGGTAAAAATCCAAAGAAAATAATAACTTTCATCTAGTTTGCACGTCTTCGTATTATCTCTCTCTCTCTATTCTACCTCCCTTATTTATTTATTTTTTCTTTTACTTTATTTTGTGTGTCGTTTGTATTTTTTTTTTACATTTTTTTCTCATTTTATCTTTTGTTCTTCACCACCCCATTCTCAAATAGTTCTTTCAAATGTGCATTTATACCATACTGGTAAAAGTAGATCAACGTTAATGACGTTAAAATTGAGATTGCGCGATCACTTTCGGTCTTTAGTTACTTTTTTGCGAGTATTGAATGGAAGTTACAATATCATTCTAGCTGGCTATAGAAAATAGTCCGGACGTGTGGCTCATGGTGATTGATTATTTTACTTGTTTGTGAATTTTTAACTATTAGTGATATTTAATATGTTAGAATTTTACGTAAAAATCCTTCAAAATTTTAAATTAATCGACTTGGGCAACTAAACGAAGACCCACGTAAACTTCATTCCACAATAGCAAAATAAAATAACATGAACAACTAAGAACACAAGAAAGTACGTGATGCGGTTGACTGTCTACCTCAACAGGGGAGAAGAATCAACCTATTATACTCTTTAAACACGGATTACAAGATTCACTCTCTACCTCATAATATATTTGTGGCATCAAACTGAGCCTCTCATCGCCGCTCTATATTTTCTGATATCTAAAATTGACCATCACACTATATATTAGACGTTTTCTTATATCTCTTACAATTATTACGGACATCTTAATTTATACCAGTAGATAATTTTTAATTCTGGTAAGAGAATAAACCCTTAATAGGAAAGTAGTGATTTAGAAAATTTTTCTCACCAAAACTAACAATAAAGGAAACAAAAAAATTAACAACATAACTAAGAACATGCCAAAACAGGTAGCACTGAAATAATTAGCAACTTGACACCCGTATAGCTGGAAATATCTCAAAATTCAAGATACAAAACCCAACACAACAATGCTTCTATGAGTGAAAATTTATGGTTCTTCATGCGTAGAAGTTTGGTTTCTACGTACTTATATGGGAATTTTTTCTCTTATGTGTGGAGGTCATTTTCTCTTCCTTTCATGAGCTAACTTTTGATGAGTTCAATGTATCTCTTTGATCGATTTTATGTAAGATTTAAAACACATTTTGTCCCCTTGAGATTTTGTAGTAAAAAAATCTTGATATATCATTTAAGGTAATTTTTTATATATAAATTCTATTTGTATACCATTTCCCTTATTATTGATCAAAGCATTAAGAGAGGTTATACTACCCAAATGGCGGTTAACAAACAAAATTGGAGGGATAAAAAAAAAAGTAAAGGGCACACAGGTTTCACTATAGAGTTTCAACTAATGGCTTTAAAATATTATTATTTAAAAAAAAAACAATTCAATCATGTTTGAGCAATTTAGTTTTGATATAAGTTATTTTTGTGTTGAATATATCTAATTATACAGCATTAAAATTTTTGATTTATTCTTATTTCTTTTGTTAAAGTTAAATTTTCTTATGTTAACCTAATCAAGATGTTTGAGATTTTAAAATTATTGTTCTTAAAAATCATAGTTAATAATATCTTATTTAATTAATTCTCTCAAAATCTAGTTTTATCCCCAGTTAACATATTTTATTCTTAATAAAATGACAATTAATTTTTAAAATCCAACTTTAAGCAATTTTTTTAAATTTAAATTTAATTTTTAACCAAATAAGTAAAAAAACTCTGAAATATATTTTTAAACCGCAGAAGCTAGCTCTACTGCATACACAGAAGGTGATTGTTCCTATTTTTTAAAAATTTTAAATAAAAAGCTAAAAATAGTTTAAAATTAATGCCTTTTAAAATAAAATTCTTGATCTGTCGGTGAGGGCAACGTTCGAGTTGGTATTGGAATGTAACCTGCGACACTTCAGCAAGCGGCCGCCGTTTAATCTTCTCAGTTCTTATTAATGAGTAAATATTATTCGGTACATTTAAAGTTACGTGGCCTTGTGTACATGATGCTTTAATTCAGTTATTTAAAGAAAAACATTTCATGTGGCATAATGTTGACTTATTCTTGTTAAATGGGTAAGAGACAAAAAAATAACTCATTTAATGTGCATTGTATTTTTTTATTTATCGGACCACGTGATATTCTTGCCAATTTAATCATTAACCATGACATAGTTCAGGTGGAGCAATGGGAACTTTTTTTATTTGATAGGTGTAAGGCCGGCGGCAAGTGTGCAAAGTCGTTGCTGTCACTAATTTTTTTGTTAAGGGTCCCATTTAAATTTAAATTTAATGTAACTATATTTAGTTTTTTTTTATTTTTTTCTTTGTGTGTTGAAGATCTTAGACGGGTGACAACTAATAATTCTTTTTACTTGTATGTCTTTGCTTTTAAGTTTAAGTCCTTCTATTTACTTTTAGTTTAATTGTTCTTATGTTACAGTAACTTTAATGTTATTTTAAGCCACCCAAAATTATTTTATATTATTTTAAATTAATTCAACATTTAAAATGCTAAATATTACTAATAGAATTTTTTAAAAAATAAAAATTACAATCAAAATATACTTAAGACATAACTTTCTAATCCTAAAATATTATTTCTATTTTAACCGAATTCTTGTCAAACAAAAAATCTTAAACAAGAAAATTTATTGTTTAAAAGCTTATCACATATAAGTTAAAAGCTTGATGCATAATTAATATTTTATTATATTTATTAAAACATGCATGACTGCACACATTTTGTCCACTTAGATTTCTATAATTAACTTTTAAAATTTATTTTACAATTTATTGGAGTTCTATAATAAATTCGCTTTTAGCCTCAAAATCTTTAGAGTTGACCCCTAAATAAGTAGGAAATAATAATAATTCACTTAGTGTGTATTAAATATTTTTTTATTTATCGAGAGTACTAAATAAATAATACCACATGGTATGGTGGTAGCAATGCTACTATAAAAGGTGGTCTTATTTTTGAAGATAATTAATGACAGTTTAAAATCACAAAAAAATATTCAAAAATTTAACTTGTGGTAGAGATAGATTTGATCCAAGGGAAGGAAAGGAATGGAGGTGGACCTTGTACCTGTTTTATTTCAACAATTCACTTTATGTCGCTCCCATTCTTTTCTTTAATTTGCCAATTTAGCTTCTAGTGGAGTGTTAATATTATATCTTTTAATTATTGTAAATAATAGCATACTAATAACAAAGTGATGCGATTTCCAAAAACCACATTTTAGGTTGCTTATAATCTAAATTTTTTAACCTCTCGTAAATAAATTATGAAAAGCTAAAAATAAAATTATTCTAGTGTTTAACAAACTTGTTACTAGTAGCTTATAAATTTTAACTTGTCACAGAAGTTGTGAGTATTTGATAAATATGATAACTTGTAGTTGAAATAAAAAAATATATATATATATAAATTGTAACAGAAAGTATGAATTTTTAAAATAATTTATAATTTATAATTAAAATTAATAGTAAAAAACTAAAAATAATTAACAATAATATTTCCAAACACGAACAATATTATTTCCCTGTTAGCAATTCGTTTTTCTTCCATTCTCCAATTTTGAGACTAGGGTTAAGGTCCAATGGTTCTCCTGCCATCATAGACTGACCCAGGGGATGAAAGCTGCCGCCATTAAGTTTTGAAAAAATTTAATTATTATAATTATATTAAATTTAAATATGTTAAAATTATAAATGCTTCTCTCTCACTATTTTTTAAAACTAATATTTTTCTCCTAATATCGGTTGAAAACTACTCACTCTTTCTCGCTCTTTAAATCAAAGTTATGCGTACGTCTGCGTTGTCCACTATAATACCAACAATCTCAATTTTCTTAAACTTTTTTTAGCACGCCGAACAATATGAGATATTTTTTAAATCGCGGCCTTTCCTTTTTCAATCGCTAATATTCTCTACATGACAAAAGTTAATTATATACCTAGGCTACAGCTCAGCTTTTTCATACAGAACGGATCATGAATTCTTTTGTAATTTTTTCATTCTATGGCAAAACTCCCGCACTTATGCCTTCATATTCGAAAGTGCTATTTATATAACATTTCACATGATTTTTATTGTATAGAAGTTATGTTTATTTGACTTACCAAAGCATCAGGGTTATACAAGAGTTCAATTTTGTTTATGGGTGAAAAAAACTATGTATTGAACCTACAAAATCAGAGAAGAGATCGAACAGAAATGAGAGAGAGAAGAGGAGGGAAATTTCAAGCTACCCAGCAACACAAGGGAGAAGCTACCTGATTAATGGATGCTTGACCGGATTTGCATAAGATTGACTCTCCACATCCAGTTTCGTTGATTCTACGCAAGAACAAGATAGAAAATTTAACGCAAATCCCCAGCTCATAATCAAATTTAAACGAATAACCCATGTTCTTCCCGCTCGATTTGAAACCATAATTTTGGGAATTGGGAGGATTTGCGTGTATTTGCTTCTTCTCTCATCAAGTGTTTTTACCCAATTTTTACCTTCTCTGATCACCAAGTGTTCGTGACGCACAAAAATTCAGGAAATAGACTTTAAGAAACCAATTGACTTTGCAGTATAGTTTATAATTTAAATCAAGTAAAAACTTTTTATTATTTCATTATTTTCTGTATTACCTAAAAAAATTTAGCGTAAATTAAGAATAAGTCTCATTTTAGAAAGATGCTTGAGGAATTAGTCCTTATTAAAAGTGTTGTATTTCATAAAGTCCTTTTTTAAAATTTTGAATAAAAAATAGACCCTTATATCATTTATTAATTTTAATTACGGTTACACGGTAAAAGGATATTTTTTTGAGTTTCAAGAAATCTTTTTACAAATTACTGGTCATTATTACATTTTCAAATTACTATTTCCATTATTTTAAAAAAATGATACTTGGTTAGTGAACATATGGTATCATTATATCATTATCATCAACCTGTAGTTATGGTATCATTTTCTCTAATTTACTATGTCATCATATGTATTTTATGTAAGTTATAGGTAATGATTCATTTTCTGTAATTTAATGTATCGTGACTGGTGTGATCTTGTAGAAAATAATGCATGTTTAGTGAATATGTAGTATTATTATATCATTATCATCACCTTATAGTTAATATATCATTTTCTGTAATTTACTATATCATTTTCTGTAACTCACATGTTTACAAAGAAAAACGATTTTCATTGCAAAAATTAACAACTCGCTATTAGAATCATGGATGAAAAGAAAAAAATTAAACTTGAAAATGTATTAAACTGCAAAATAATAGATTAAAATGCAAAATAAACTTGAACATGGCGTTAGAATATTCATCGAAAATAGAAACTTTCAATAGAATACCAAATTTTTCTGCATAAAAAAAAATTGATTCGTCCAATATTGAAGTTTCATAGTAAAAATAAAATCTCAATATTCGGAGTTGCATATTTGTGCTAAGAAGCGTAAAAATAATTAAGTAAAAGTGTTTTTGAAAAATTTATTTAAATTAAAATCTAAATTTAATTTTAAAATCTAATAATATAAGAAATTTTAAAATAGGTCATAACCCCAAATTACCCAAAAATTTATTTCCTTTTAACAATAAGCCTAAAGATTGAGTGGCAACGCTCCACATAAACCCCAAAAGAAGTTTATTACTTGCAACCGCTCACTCATGAGGCCGTACCTGACTTTATTACTCAGAGTTGTGTTTATGTATGTATAATTAATCGCTAAATAAGAGATGAGGCTCTGAGTGATCAAAATTTAGTATCAATAAATTTTGACTGATTAGGGTTCCTTATTAGCTTTTACTTACTTTTTATTAAAATATCTAAAATACTATTATTTTTAGTTTTTAAATTATAATATTTAAAATATTGGTACAATTTTTTAGTTTTTGTGAATAAAATTAACTTTTTATATAAGAGTATTATAATAATTTTGTTTGAAAAAAATTAAGGTGTTTGAAATATATATTGACTTTTTTTATTATATTAAAATATGAAAAAAAAAGTTTAGTTTTTTTTAGAAATCATACAATGCAGCTTAAAAGTTAACTTTTTGCAAAAAAAAAAATCAGTTTAAAAACTAGCCCAAACAGGCCGTAAGAGATGCATAGATATAAAGTTATGTGATTAGGGTTTAAAATTCTAGTAGATATGGCTATGTCAAAAAGTAACATTTTGTATTTTGATAAAAATCGAGGGAGTCCGCACTGAGTAATTTGAGCTGTTAGGCACACATTATAAATATGGCCCCATAAATTTTTAACCGAATTTAAGTTTTTTACTTGTTTCTTATTACTAAAAGATTTATCAGAACACCCACTTGAAATTGAATTAAATTTTGTATATTTATTTTTTTAAAGATTCAGACAAGTACTTTTTATGAGGTATTTTTACAAAAGTTTTAAAATCAAAGAAAGAGTATATAGAAATCAATTCAACATGAAATAAATTAAGAATGTCTACAAGTGTGACAAATTATATAATAATTATGTAAATAAAAAAAAAGAACACAGACAAATAAAGATTAGGTATGTAATGCCTAGTGCATACAAAAATAAAAATAAAATTACTACAAGCAATACAACAAGAAAATTTTTATTTGTCCAAAAAAAAATAAAACTTATTTGGGTTGAGTTTTTTAATTCTAATAGAATTTTACTTAATAATTTTATGTAAGGCCTAATAAGCAATATCAAAAATCAAGGATCTAATTTTTTGATAAAATAATTGGGGGCTAAGGTGGCCCCACTTTATAGCCTTAGTCACAAGTCCAACCCTGATATAATATAATTATCAAAAGTTTAAAATTTTAAGAGTTTTTAGTTAAAAATTTTAAAAAATAAATTTTAACGCATAAAATTTATTAATAAAAATTTTAACGCGCAAAATTTAATTGTATAATTTTTTTTAAAAATAGTTTTCAAACGATAAAAATGCATGCGGAGCTCAACGTGTCATGGTCACCTAACAATAACCCCAAAGCTCACGTTAATTAAATCTGTTCTACAAGTACACGACAGAACTCCACCGAATAATGAACTAAAATCCCATTCCCATCAAAATTTAGAAAACAAATCCTAGAGTACGCTTTCTTTGGAGATGAAAAACTTTTTGTTTGTTTGTAATTTTTATGAATTTTTTTTTACATATAGCATGTTTATATTTATTTAGTATTCAAATATATTTTTATAATTGAATCCATTTATTACGTAAATCTCGTTGAGTTTTTTATTTGTAAAAAAAATTAGATTGATTTGATACATATAACTAAGTGATTGAATAACATTTGTTTAATTTTTTTTTTAAATTATAAGTTTTATTTATATTATTTATAAAAGAACATTATGCGAACATCTAGTTACAGGTATCGGGTCAACCTAAAATTTTATATGGATAACAAATTTATTGAATTTTACGTAATAAATGGATCCGATCATAAAAAAAATATTTGTAAATAAAATAAAAAATATGCACAAAATTTAACTATTTCAGATAAACTTATTAAAAATGTAAAAATATCTTGTACTATACTTATGCGATGAATGCTTTGGTCTTGCTACTGGATCTATAGTAATTTATCATCAAACAGATAATTTTATTTATATGAATATTTTTTTTTTCAAACATATAAAAATACTCAAACAGATAAATTTATTTATTTGAGAATAATTTATCTATTTGAGTATTTTTTTTAAACAGATAAATTTATCTGTTTAAACATTTTATCAGTATGAGAAAAATACTAATCCATGCAATGGTATCCTATCCTATCCACTCCCATCACCGGTTCAACCATAATATGTCAACAAAATCAATGCAGTGCTTCTACCTGGCATTTCATCAAACAGGAAGCATACGAATTGCCAAACGCCTCTACTGAGGCTAATGAGGGATCCCCCATTGGCAATCTTTGTTCAATACCGAGGCCGGCAGTAAACTGTGAGTAATTGCTAGCGTTCTCGATCAAACCAAGAAGTTAAGAATCACAAGCAAGATCTTTTGAGGCACCCAGGCCATTATTCAAATTCCATTTGGAAAAAATGGCTAATTGACAGGGAAAATTCGTACTTATATACATCTACATACGTAAATGTATAATGCACTTAAATTTTTAAGTAATCTATATTGTAATACCTCTTCACTGCTCGATGAGAGGAGTCGATCTCGTGGATAAGTTCAGATGCCAGCAGTAGAAATACAGAGCGTCGAAGTCGCGATGTCTAGAAACAACGAGAACTTTGTCATTATGGATAATTGAACATTCACGTGGATGAAATCAGATTTCAGAAGCATTTTATCTGTACGACCATTTTCTTGGTTTGAGTTTTTTTTTTTATTTTAAATAGATAAATTTATCTGTTTTAGTATTTTTTAAAATAGATAAATTTATCTGTATTTTTTATACATATTTTGAAAATGTACAGATACATTTATTTGTTCTAGAGTATTTTTGTCTCAATAGTACCTTGCGCGTTAAAATTTTTATGCGAATGAATCTTATTTCTTAAAAAATTTTATGCTAAAGAAAAAATAATAAGTAATTTATAAATTAAATTATTCACTAATTTTTTCAAATTTTAATCCGTATCAATTAATACAATACACAAAGATGAATATTTAAAACCTTGCACGTGATAGATCAGATCCTATCTTCTACCTGGCCTATGAAACAAGCAAGGTTCATGCATGGGTAGCTTTTTTCACTGAAATGTCATTTTTTTAAAATGAGTGTGCATCAATCAAAGAATAATTAATTTCTTATTGTGTTTGGGAAGGCCTGCATGCGCACATGAACTGTTTCACTCCTTTGCAGAGTTGCATTATTCTCGATTTAGGTCATTCAAACGACAGCCCACTGAGTTATTACTCGAGCGTTTATTTTTTTAAATTTTTTTTTGTAAAAGTAAAATGCTAAACACCTATGTATCACAATGGGATTTCTTCTCTATCGGTAATAGTTTTAATTTTGACTTTTTTTGGTTAACAAAAAATACAAAAAACAAAAAAGACGAAACAAGTGAGAAAACTATAGTCTTTCAAAGACACTTTTTGTTAGGTTATTTGCAAGGAGGCCCTTTATGTTGTTTAAGGGGTGACGAATATCACATGCTTAGTGTCTTGATTTGCACTTATGTTGACAAATTTGTCTACTATTTTATTCTTTTTCCGCCGAGTATGTCTTGATAATGTCATCATACCTTTGAATTCAGTCCATCACTTTAGTTCCACGTGAAAAGTTTGGGCTTGAACCATTTTTGATAATGTCAGTGGCCAATTTAGAATTAGATTCCATCTCAATCTCCTTCGTGTCGTGATCATGGATGACTTTCAAACCATAGTAAATTTTCCAATGCTCTGCTTCTAGGTTTGTGCGGTTCAGAATTTGGCCGTAGAAGTGGGTAATTGTCAACTAACTTAAGCTAGCATCTTTTGCTTTTTGTGTATTTAGTTAAAAAAATACTAAATTGAATTTAAAATAGGTTGTTTAGTAAATTTTATTTTTAAGCCAACTTATTTTAAACTATTTAGTTGAGTAAAAAAATTGTTTTTATGTTAGAGTGTTTGTGTTTGTAGCATAGGTGATTACTGGCTCCACAATCTTTGTATTTTCTAGCAATTATTAAGGTACCAACAACCTTGTATGAGAGAGATTTTACTTTCTAAAATTAAAAGTAAGTTTATTTACACGATTTTTCTACTCATACAATTTTTAAATGTTTCTTCAATTGCTTGTATGTTATCTAATTCT
>JAOTRH010233587.1:0-10085 GCA_034768845.1 Heliamphora exappendiculata
TATATATATATATATATATATATATATATATATACAGACACAGAGACACACACACACATATATATATATGCTTACAATACATTAATTTTCTATTTAACTTCAATTTAAATCAAACTAAATTCGAATAAAAAAATTAAAATTTTCTGACATGTTGAAATTAATCGCAAATTAATATATGGGGTCTCAATACATACCAACCCCACATTATATGTAATATTAATCGTCTCCGTGGATTTAATTATGTTACTAAAATTAATTAAAAATAAAATAGATCGGGCCTCCACATGCTTACACCCATAACATCATAACATAGTCAATACACTAAGTGTATAATGAAAACTAGGAACAAAAATTCACATTAATGATGTGAACTAAAATTCACGTTAACTAGAAACTAAAACTATTTTCATTGCTATGTGTGAATACACTATATTCTCATAATATTTTCATAATATTCTCATAATAGCATAGATCTATTGGCATAAATAATGACCATTTAAAATTTAAAATCACATTAAAAAAGTATAGTTTATTGGGCTAAAAAACCAAGATTTGATGATTATTTATAAGAACCATAATCAAAAAATTCGAACGGGCAAGTGCCAAAATAGGCTCTAGATTAAAACTTTTTGATATCGAATAATAAAAAATAATAACCTGATATAAATCCTAAAGACAGAAAAGAATTATACATTTGAAATCTGTCTGGTTTGATTTCGTTTTCACTAACAAACTTTGATTCAAATATTAACACGGTTATTAGCCGTCAATCTTTTCTCCAATTAAGTCTTTTGCTCTATTTTAGAATGCAAATGACACGATTAAATTGTGGGCTTTGTTATTCGTGTTCTTCAAACCCTACCTGCCTACACTTAGGTTTTACGAAAGACGTAAAGATCCTAATCTTGAAAACCGAATGAATGAGTTATTCTGGTGGCCAGACTTTATAACAACATTTATATTGGTTATAATAGAGACTTGTTGAGTAAATAAAACACGAACTCCTAATGTAATTATGAAATTTTACCATAACCCAAAAACTAAATAAAACACGAACTTCTAATGTAATTATGAAATTCTATCATAACCCAAAAGTAATTTCATAAAACATAAATTATAATTTATTTTACTAAAGAATTATATTGCACTCTTGGTCTTATTATCAAAACCAAATTATTTGAGTTTTTGTTATTAAATACTTATTTATTATCTTCCACGTTAAGATTACAGGTACCCGCCGATTAAATTAAATTACTGACATTTTCATTTAATCGACTTATTCGAAAATTCCTTAAGACATTTCACTTAACTTATTCGACATATCGAATTACAAAATTCACTTACAAGATTTAGCACGGTCAAAACTTATAAGCTTTCTGAATAGAGTATTATTAATCCCGATCACATGACGTAAATAGCATATAATTAAAGCCGTTATCTAACTCACCATGATTGTTGACCCATAAAAGATCGCATCCTCTAATGAATCAAAATAATGAATATTAAATATACGTGTATAATAATTATTTCGGGATTAAAAGTATAAGCACTCATAATAATCATGTGGTGTAAACTAATTTATATAGTCAGTACAGAATTAATTACCCTAATGCGGTTCTCTTCAATACACAAAAAGTATACTAGCACAATAAATCGGAATAATTATTGAAATAATCACCGTTTTTCATAATCAAGATAGATTTACGAAAACATTGTGCTATAGTCGTACCGATAGTGTGTCCAATTCCATCTAAGACTGTAAATCAAAAACTTATATTTTACAAGAACTGATATTTTGGTCTTCTGCATCTAAGCCAAACTCTATACAGCAGATTAAATACTATGTAGAATAAAAATATCCATACACAATTATTAAATAAATAATGAAAACGCATAAATCTGCTCATGAATATTCTCATAAAATAAAAAAATTAATTTTATTAGTAAATAAGATTTTAGTATACAACCCTGATATATATATATATATATATATATATATACATAATCTATTGCATGTATAAAAGAAAGTCAAAATCACAATAAAGTAAATAATGATTCAAATGATAATATACTCAATTATAATATGGATATATTGGTGTAAATAATAATCGTATAAAGTGTCACGCCCTTGCCTCCGAGGCGCGTGAACCTCGCATGATAACTCAACTTTATAGACTAATTGAGGAGACTATTTCTATAAAACCCTATTTATGATTTGAACCTTCTTTAAAGAAAAACACTTGAATGCGATTTGTTTTAGAAAAAGTTCCTTTCCTAAACTTCAAAATTATTCTAAGTAAAATTCTTAAAACTTTTAGCAGAATTCCCTCTATTTTTCGGACTATCCCAAAATTTTCTTGTAAACCTATTAAACTCAAATAACAATTTATACTCAGGCACTGCCTGATTTCAACTCACAATCACCATATAACAATTACATAACTACTAATTCTCCACTACTGTGGTTTCATCAACTCAAACCGATCCTCAATATACATACTATATCTTAAGAAAAACTTATTGACTTTTACACTTTAAAACATAAATCTAATTATCAACTACAAGAAAATATATAAATAAAGCAACACATTTTCATTTACTTAATTTTTATTCTTTCTTATTAAATCATTCAACACATTTTCATTAGGTCCACCATTGATTGAGGTTCTACGCTCGCCTTCCTTAAACATTGATTCATTTTCTTATTTCTTCCATTCTATTTCATTCGTCTCACATTCTTTCAAATTATCTCTGTTCCCATTTTCAATTCCATTCTATTTCATTCGTCATCCAACATTTAGACTTACATTTTTTTTTATAAAAAAACTATTCATTTCTCTTTCTATCTCCTCATTCTTATTAGGCTCATTATTCATTCTAATTCAATCGTTGACATTCTTTTATTTTCCTTATTTTCTTCTCTCGACATAAATTACAGTTTCTATTTATCTTTCTTTAGTTCTCACTTTCATTCTCATTTTCTTTTTAATAAATTATCAAATACCAACACATGCTTGTCTATTATAAAACCATTGACTTTTCTTTCAGTTCATTAGTTCATTATCCACAATTACATTTTATTTTATCAATCCAATACTGAATCGACGTTGGGTGCAACTTATAGAAACCCCTCTCTATTCTCCCAATAAGCTACACAAAGTCATTGGGTAATAGATAGCTCTATAACTCACCACGATAATACCCGTTTTATGGACCTCACCCGAGAGAACACGGTACCCAAATCTGTTTTACGGGAACTAACTCGAGGTAACACGGAACCCAACTTGTGCAAGTTTTTGGTCTTTCACCGCGGAGCTGTTCAAGCCCAACTTATTCACATCCTCAACCATTTTCGATTTTCCAAAGGAACAGCTCGGGAGGCGACCCGATACCTAGCCATTTTCGATTTTCTGAAGGAATACCCTGGGAGGCGTCCCGAAACCCAGCCATTTTTTGTGAGACCCTGACCAGTTTCATTCTGGAAATGATTTAGGTGTTAACAGTGTTGGAATTAATGATCGGTCTGGGTGATGTTTCAGGTGAGTATGTTGAGCTTGGATACGTATGAAAGAAATGTTCGGCCTTGTTCTTTTTCTTCAGTTTTTCACCAAGCATTGACTGCTCATGCGGTAGGTGTGCGCTCGAGCGGAATGGTGGCAGAGAGTGGGTTTGGGAAGTGACCGCTCAAGCGGCGGTTATCCGCTCGAGCAATGGTATGGCAGAGGAGTATGTCGATAGGGGTCCACTCGAGCGGTGGTTGGTCGCTCGAGCGGTGGAGGCCTGGCGCGAAATTCTATAAATATCAAGACTTGAAAGATATTTTGGATTACTTAGCTTCTAAGCTAAGTTTCGATTCTCTCTACCTTCTCTCTAGTTTTTGGCAAGCCCGAGGCTCAATTTTCAGTAATTCGATAGCAGATCCGTGATATTGGAGTCGAGGGCTTCACATCTATCAGGTCAGAATCCCATTTCGTCGAGGTTTAATTTTTGAGACATCGATCTTTTGGCTCAACGAGTTAGGATTCTAGACTTACTGCTGTTAAAAGGGTGTTATATGTAATTATACATGTTTTTACTGGATAAAAAATGCACGCTTTGGGGGTTTTTCATGTTTAAACCTTGGTTTTGGGTAAAAGTAAATTTTACGCATTTTCTCAGTTTTATACATGATCTAGATGTGCTGATATTCGTGGTTTTTGAAAGGAGGTTTGAAAACGAAGTGTTTTGTGAAAACCATGCTTTTGGAGGTTTGGAACTAACCATTGGGGTTGAGTCTCAGTTTTGTGAAACTATATTGTTACATGTTTCTAGATCTCCATGTGAATGGATTAGATCACTTTTATACTTGCGATGTAAAACTGCTTTGTGGGTTCTTAAATGTTTTTCATAGATGTACCGGGGCAGTGGGTGTGTTGAGTTGGGCTTCTATTACTCCTCGGTATAAGTCTAAAAACGTGCGCAGAGTAGGTTCCTACGTGCCTTCGAGTTAGTCCCCGTAAACGAGGTGGTTGGGTGCTTAGTACCCTCGGGCTCAGGTCCCGTAAACTAAGTGGTTGGGTGCTTAGTACCCTCGGGCAGTGGTCCCATAAATTAAGTGGTTGCATTGCCATGACTCCGTATAGAGCTTGTCATTACATAGAAGACCATGAGTGGTTCTAGGGTAATGGGCAAGAGTCTATAGTTGTTACCTATATCTGTGTGGCAGAATCGGTATATAGAATCTCATTTTATCTTTTTTCCTCGGCAGTGTGGCCCGAGTTGAGCATACTATTTTATTACAGCTTATCATTTTATTTTCCTCGGTTGTGTGTTCTGAGTGAAAAAATAACATTTGTTTCCAATTGTGTGAATCGGGTGAAAAAAGATCATGTTTATTTACTGTTTTTCCTTAACTGTGATATATATATGTGAGAATGATATGCATGGTTTTAAGGTTGGAAAATGAGGATTTTTATGAGATAAAACCTTTTTGAGGCTTGTGTTTGCCTGATAGAAAAGTTGTGATTTTTTAGAGAAAAATCTTTTTGCTTCATGCGGCTGAGCCCGTATGCTTATGATTGCATAACCTGTTTCACAGTTTTATTGTCTTTTTCTATTGGGCTTCGGCTCACGGTGTGAGATTTTGTTGCAAAACTTTTTTTAGGTGGACGTGGTCCTGTGAGGTGACCTTGAGGTACCCGGAGGTGGCTGATGATAGACCCTGTTGTTGGTCTCTGTTTGGTAGTTCATACCTTGTTATATATGTTTCATGTTTGATATAACATGTAATGCGTATATAATTTCGTATGGATTCATGCATGTTTTAATGTTTTCAAGAGAACTTGGGTTCAGCGATTTTTAAAACGGAGTTTCAAATAGTTTATGTTTCATTCAAATTCTTGTACTCGATGGAGATTTTAGAACTGCTTCCACATCCTTTTGAAAGAATTTTCTTTACCAAAAAAGTATATTTTATTTTAAAAAGGCTTGGCTTGTGGGGCAGTAACCGTAGTCTCTTGGCTACTCTTTCAAATGGATAAACCATCGGCAGTACGCTTTATAAAGGTTTTAGCTGTGTTTTCGCTTTCTAGTTTTGATCCCTTTGTGTTGGGACGGTTTAGTGGATGTTTGTAGGCTTTTCACGTGATCCAAAATTTGAGGCGTGATATTTTCAGTTTTTCAAAGGAATACCCCGGGAGGCATCCTGACACCAAGCCATTTTTCGTTCAATATTTGGTTATCCATATCAAGATTCATTAAAAATCGAGAGTCCATCTCCCCAATTCACAATCATATTTCCAATTCTATATCATCAATGAACACTATTATTACATATCCATCCAGTTCGTCAATTCCACGTTCTTCTTCTCAATTTGTATCTTTCCAATCACATATTAATTACACTTTGTATTTTAAATTTAAAGATGACAGTCTCAAGTTTAACCCAACTTATTTTTCTGAAACTTTTAATTCAACATTTCTTTATTATTTTGTAAAATAGAGTCAATTTAATTCATTTAACTCAACTAACTAATTAGGAGACTCTATCAGCACATTTTCTTTTTATTTCTATTAAACCGTTTTATCCATATGTTTGAACTCACAACTTAAAGTTTAATCGACATAAAGTATCAAGTTCCCAATTTAAATTAACAATCCCATTTTCATTCATTTCATTACACAACCACATATTCCACGCAATTATTTCCACATTAGTATGTTGTCTCATACCATTCATTAATCATTGAATTTATTCCATCATTCTAATTCAATAGTTCTCGTTTCAAAACATACCTCATTTTCACAAAATCAGTGTAAATTATCTTTTTATCATCGCATTAATCCTTCACTATAACACTCTGACACAATTCACTATTTATGCACTTTATTCAAACAATTTCACACAATAACTCGTGAGTAAGTCAAGAGTCTCTTATTTTTCAAATTCAACTATTTATTCAAGTCAAATTAATAATATTTAAAGTTTCAACATCGAATAATTATCTCATTAAAATTACATTAAAAATGATCTTAGTATTAATTTTTCTTCTTCTTGTCCCATCACATGGAACCACAAACTTCTTATGGTACATCTATTCTTTAATCTCCTTAACCAATCAAGCTCCCATATTATTATAACCAAAACTTTTTTTATCGATCCATCTTCAAATCTTTCCAAGTTATCTATAAAAGTCTCAAGAGCACACCCACTTGTTCCTTTCATTAATTATTTCCCTTAAGTTAAATTGGTATATTTTCTAGCCTTAATCATCACTATATTTAGTTAATCATTTTTCATTTATTATGCATGTAACTTGCCCAATTAGTAATTTGTTCTAAGTTCCAAAACTTAGCTTTTGAAAATATAAGGGTCTTAGGGGAAAAAGTGAACATCACTATCATTAACTATATATTTGACATTCCCTCCAAAGTTAACAAATCACATCTCCAAACACCACATATCTAACGTATGCTCTATCATAACATTCAATTCTCATAGAACTAATTTAATTTATAAAAACATAAATTAGAATTTTATAGGGTTTAAAATCAATCAACCCAACTTAAATTTCCTAATATTTTGGTTATTAATAAAAAGACCTCAAGTTAAATAAGTCCAAGCAAGTCCATCTTCATTCTAAGGGTTATCCTCAGCATTCTATAGGTTTGAAGCTTCTAATTCATTTAAGTATTTTATGAGATTCGGCCTTTCCCACACACCCACCACATTTCCTAATTAACTTTAGGTTTGGTCCTCCGATAGTCTCTTAACAAATCACAAAGTTTTGTTGATTCACCTAGAACCTCAATTTTATCACAATCTCCACTTAATAGAAAAAAGAAACTCCTTAATTTGCTAACAAATCTCAACTCTCAAATTATTGAGATTTTTGTTCTTTCCCAAATTAATATTACCGTAGTACTAGCTTATGCCACTCACCTCGGTCCTACCTCGGTCCTAACTACAATCCTCATATGTCAAGTTTAGGCTAACCAACCTAATTCTAAATTTTCAAATCTTTAAGTCGCAAGGTCTAGATTACCATTCCAAGTTCCCATTTCCACTATATCAACTCATTATCATAAACCCAAATCCAGCTAGTTATAATTAGTCTAGAAGTTTAGTCAATCTTGCAAAATTAGAATTTTCACAAAATGGTCAGGTAAATCAACACAAATCAAAATCAATTCAGCCACATTAGTCTGAATCCTACCTCATGGAGCTGTCAACGCCTTGCAATCTCGCCAAGTCAATACCCCAAGTTCAGCCCTTCAGAGAATTTCAGCCTCCAGTTGCTTGGTTGCAGAGTTCTCAGCGTGGATAGCTTAAATCTCCACCGATGGTAACCAATTTCATGTAGAAGGTCACCAATTTAGAGTTCTAGATCCTCAATTGCGAGAAAGTTTGGTGGTCCCCAAGCTTGAGCTACATCAATGGCGAAAATGGGAACAACGAAAGTGAGGAAGAAAAAGAGGCAGGCGCGGCAGGCGGCGGCTTGAAAAATATTTGGGTCTTATTCTTTGATGTACATTCACCAATTCTTGGGAGAAGCAAGAGTATGGTACTTTGAATTCAACATCCACAGCAACAAAAACACAAAATAGAAACGAAAAAAGAAGAGGAGAAGAGGTAGCGCCGGCAGGTTTATGGAGAAATTAGGGCTCCAAATTCCTTAAATCTGTGATAGAGAATTAAAGGTTGAAGAGAAGAAGAACAACAACAACAACAAGAGGCGCGACAACTGGCGGTGGGGGAGAACTTCGGGACATTTCCATGGAATCTGGAAAAAATAAACAGAGAAGGGAGAAGAGAAGAACCAAAGAAGAAGAGAATGACAGAGGCCTTGGGAAAGGGGGACCTTCGGTCTCTCTCTTATTTGTGTTGGTCCCTCTCTCTCGCTCTCTCGATCCTTCTCTCTCTCTCTCTCTCGATTTTTTCTTCTCTACTCCTCTGAAAGCATCTCAGCTTCGGCTGAGATGTATTTTTTTTTATCTTTAACGCAAAATTAAAAGAAAATACTTGATTTATCTCTCACTTAATCAAATTTTAATTTAAGTAATTATATTAGGATTTTCTCACTATTTATAGAATTAATCGTATATAATTTTTTTGGTGTCCCAACACATCCCGACTGCACATATTATACCATAGTATTGTCAAAAATTATTTCTGAAAATTAAAGTAACTAATAAATATTAATAAATTCGTACCGGGCCGCTACATAAAGAAAAACCAAAATCACAATAAAGTAGATAATGATACAAATAGTAATATTCTGCAATATAGTAGAAATCACAATGAAGTAACTAATGATATAAATGGCAATATTCTCTAATATAGAAGGTGAAAGAAAAGTCAAAATCACAATTAAGTAGATAATAATACAAATAGTAATATCTTACAATATAGAAGAGATATATTGACGTAAATAACATTCAAAAATTAAAATCACATAAAAAGGAAAGAATATATATAGTCTATATATATGTAATATGTTGCATGTATAAATGACATATATGTCAATTATTTTAAAATTATTTAAAAATAAGGTTTATTGAGTTATTCAATTAGTGAGGGAGACCTATCACAAAGCAAGTTACTAAAATATGACTTATAATTAATTATCCCATAATCATAATCATATTTTTATAATTTAGAAAATAATTTAGATGTGCTTGAATGTTTTAAAAAACTTCATATTTATACAAATAGTACGTATTTATTATTTTAAAAATATGTACTATTTTACAATCAAATATAATAAATAATATAATTTAGAAATTTTTTAATTCATATTTTTTTAAAAATATTTCCATTGCTAGTACTAATAATCCAAATGTACACTTAAAATCGAATCTAAAACTCGTTTGCTTAAAGCCCAAATAAGCTTTAATCTCCTTTGTCAATCTTAATTCTTTTGCTTTTTGGTTTATTAAATTTAACCTTTTTACCCTTTTGTTTATTAACCTAAAATATTATATATATATATATATAAATATATATATAAATAAAAGAATTTCTTAACTTTTACTATACATGTGTATTTTATATAAAAAATATATTTTTAAAATTTACTCAATGAGATCCAAGAAACAAAGGTCTGCCCCTTGAAGCAAATGGATCCTGCCGCAAGTAGCTGTCTTCCAAAAAGCTGCAACAAGTGGAATTTGATCACTCTTAGCTGCGGGGCAATGCAGTGCTACACGAATGCCTTGTGTTAAACCGTAGATTATGCATCAGATCCCTACACATTGCTTAGAATACTTACACTATTTTCGATTTCTGGCTCGGTCTTGATGGAAGCCCTAGAGAGCGCCCATACGACTCATAGGGAGCTGTCAGATCACAAAGGAAGCAGAGAAACTTTCCCGGATTCGTAACTTGATCAGGTTGATGAGCCATATGATTGCCATCCGTTCAAAGCAAACCGATAAGATGTCTGGACAGATCACTCCGGCTTTTCAGAAGGCATTCTTGCTTTGCCCACAAGAGAAGATGCCAACCAACTTCGACGGTAAGAAGATTTTCAAGGATCGCAACAGGACTGTGCTGAGTGACTTGCAGGCGTACTGGCTGCTGCTGCTGCAAATTGAACGTCCATCAT
>JAOTRH010233598.1:0-10083 GCA_034768845.1 Heliamphora exappendiculata
ACGTTTAAACACATGCAAGCAAGCATACACAATCAACCTCACCAGGTGATAAACCCTTTTCCCATGGCTCTTAGGTATTCAAAACCAGAACTCTAATACCAAGTTGTCACACTCCAAAACCCAGGGTCACGTGAAAATCCACCAAACGCCAGTTTTATGAAAATAAGTTTTCATACATTTAAATTCACTTGTTGAAATCACATGATAACCCAACATGCATCTCTCATAATCAGTAAACATACAATTCTAACATGTATACAGTATATCGCCTTATGGCGTACAAAACTTGCCTTCAGGAACAGGCATACCAAAAAGGAAAATTACTATAGTCTTCCATCATCCCTCAGCACGAGCATCACTAGATGTACACAAGATCATCATCCACATCATCACCTGAAAAAGGTTTTGTATAGAAAATTCCACCCGTGAGCCGAAGCACAATAGAAACAGACGATAAAGCTGTAAAGCAGGAAACATGCAATCATATAGAGTGGGAGTGAACTCAACCACAAAACCCAAAAGGTTTTCCATCCAAAATTTGCAAGTTTTCCCACCAGACTACACCAGTCTCCCAAAACGGTTTTATTAACATAAAATCCCATTTTCATCCTTAAAATCATGTGTTACAAATAATGCAAATAACCAACCACAGTTAAGGAAAAACAGTAACCAAAAGATTGCTCCCTCACGGAATGTACCATCGTGGAAAAAGAAGAAAAATATGATCCTATGTACTGACTCTACAAGTGGACAGAGGTAACAACTATAGACTTGTGTCCATTACCCTAAACCCTAGCCATTTAAGACTCGCTAGGTAATGACAAGTTCTATACGGAGCACCACGACGTAAATGCTGACTTTACGTATTACAACCCGAGGGATAAAAGCACCCAACCAACATTCTTTACGGGAATTACCCCGAAGGATAACAAAGGTACCTACTTTGTGCACATTTTTTAACTTTCACCGAGGACAACTTGTGCTAAATACCCGTCATCCCGGTACATCTAGATAATCTTCTAAAAATCCAATAGTAGCTCAACTACAAAAATATTTCACAAATATATATTATACATGTATATACAGATCCATCCATCAACATGGAGATCAACAAAACATTTTCAAAATATTTTTTCTATTTTTTAACAAAACGTTTCAAAACCTGAGATTTAATCCCAAAGGCGAGTACCAAACCTCCAAAACATAAAATGTTGAGATTTTAATCAAAACCATAATTTTCCAACAAATATCACCGTTTTCAAAACAACCTTTGAAAGCCATACGTCCACATGTCATAAGCTGTACTAAACTAAGAAAAGCAAAAAATATGGTTTTTACCTAAAAATTAAGGTTTAAACACAAATATGACATTTGATGCATTTTTTACTTGGTGAAAACACATATAATTACATAAAACACCCTTATACAGCAGTAGGGTCTAGAATCCTATCTCGACGAGTCGAAACTCAAGGCCTCAAAATCTGAACCACGTCAGAACAGGAATCTGATTAGTCGAACACGAAGCTAGTAGCGTGAATAGCAGGGATCCACAAGCTAATTTTCGAAAACTAGGTTCGGTCGGGTCAAATATGTAGAGAGAAGGCAGAGAGAGAGAAAGAAACAAGCTTTTTCCAACCATTCCAGCCTATTGAAATACTTATAGGCTTGACAAAAAGGCAGTTTAGTCGACTGAAGAGGCCACTTCAGTCGACTGAAGCTCCTCAAAAAATGCACCACCGCCCAGTTCAGTAGACCGAACCCTTTGGTTCATTCGACCGAACCCCTATGTCACGGCCTACTATTTTGGTCTCGATTTTTCAGTTCTAAGGCCAACCAAACAAACCTAAATAATGTCCGAGAAAGTGAAAAATACATCTACATGCTGTTCTACAACTCCAAAACATAAACTATGCATCGATAATATATAACATCAAGGAAACACGTCATCATTTATATATATCAAAAATAAAGTGGTGTAGGGTCTCACACTATCGTCGCCGCCAGCTTCAGCTGCCCGTTTAGGCTTTTTTCTGTGGTGCTTTTGGCTCTTGTTTTTTTTCTTCTCAAAAATAGCACTGATATCCAGCAACATGTTTTTCCGAAAAACACCTCAAAAATAATCTCGAAAAATCTCAAAAAATAGCCTTGATCAAATGCCTATAGAGCCGCCCATGGGCGCCTCTGTGCCTGCTTTTTCTGCCATTGTTTCAAGCTTTTTTTAACATTGTTTTTAACTATTTTAAGGCCTATTTTACTACTATTTTATACCTTAAAAATTTCTCAAAACCTGTTCAAAAAATACAACGAAAAACCATTAAAAATAGCCTCGAGGCCACCGCTAGTGCCACCATCGATGGATGTTTTTTATAGTCTATTTTTGCTATTTTTAAACACTTTTTATTGCTTTTTTCAATGTATACAATTTATAGAAAAGTTACCAAAAAAAATTGCTTCAAAACAGTGTAAAAACCATCGCAATCCGTGGCTCGAAACACCTGAAACCACCACCGGTGCCACCGGTTATGCTGCCGTTTGTTTTTCGTGTCCTTGGATATTCAAACATATTATTAAATATTCTAAATAATATTTCAAAATAAAAAAAAATTTACATCGAAAACTTATATCCCGTACGCTCACATTCAATCTAAAATACTTAAACTATTATGATCATCTCTCGTGATTAAAAAATAATTATAATCATCCAAACCATTCAATCAAACATAAATAAAATAATGATCATAAAATCGAAATTAGGATGCTTACAAAACAAAGTTAGCACCGTTCTAAATCTACTCGGCCCCTCGATAAATCGTAAAAAAAAATTAAACGGCTCTAATACCAATTGTTGGACGCAAAACTGTCAAGATCATTATTTTTGTAAACGATTTTCAATTAAAAAAATGGATGGGCAATCGCTGAAACGAGTTCCAGATAAAATTTTTGATGTCGAACGATTAAAAAAAAATTGTGGCACCACAGTTAATATAAAAGAATACATTTTTGGTCGATTCTCCAACTACAAATTTGATTCCTGAGTTGAAGCTCCTGTCAGACATTCTACCGTATTTTCTTATGTGATTCCCGAACGTAGTGTAGGTTACGATCCTTTGAGAACTTTTACCGGCAGAACTTGGTCAACCTTAGTCTTGAAAACAAGTTATGAATTTAGGTACGAATATAGAAAATAGAGATAAAGAGAGAAAAATTAAAAAAATAAAAATGGCTCGTGATCTTTAAAATGTTTAACCAGAGAAAAATGGTTCAGGAATTTAGGTACGAATCGAGAAGGTGTTAGGCACCCTGTTCGTTCAACCGTAAGGTTGGCCTTTACTAAGCATCATTGGTTCTTAATAAGATTTCTCAAATGCATACAAATATAAAAAATAGAGATAAAGAGATAACATGCAAAATAAAATTAAAAAAAATACACAGCGTATGTATATAAAACATCAAAACAAGGCAAATAAAGAAATAAAATCATAAGTTCTATGGCATGCAATTTCTAACTACAGGATACATGGAGCAAACTCATATACAATAATAATTTAAATAAAAAAAAGCATGAATTAAAATCAAGACTAGACATAAGTTGCAAAGAATATAACTTCAAACTAAATTAACACACTAAACATGCATATTATCAAATTATCTAAAAGCATAACTAAAATAAAAAGTATGTGAAAATCTTATATAAAAAATAAGATTTACCAAATCAAGATAATGAAACTAATAACAAGTGTTTTATGTATTAACATGATAAGAAAATATTTAAAGATTTTAATTTGAAAGAAAAAAAAATAAAGAAAAATCTTACAAAAGAAAAATTAAGCCAAAATAAGAAGGTTAGAAAACACTTATTTAAACTACTAAAAAAAGAAAAATCTAACTATGTATATTTTATATTTTAAATATAACAAAAGAGAAGAAAAGAAAAAGAAATGAAATGAACAAGAGAGTTTAAACTATTATTAAAAAAGAAAATTACACTAACATTTAAAATATAAAAACTAGCATAAAAGACTTTTTGTGATTTTTGAGGTTAACAAAATAAAAGAAAAATTAAGCTAACATTAAAAGAAAATAAAAAAAAATGGAACATTACAAGGAAAATAGAACTAACATTAAAAGAAAAAGAAAAGAAAAAAACATTAGAACATTACAAGGAAAATAAAACTAACATTAAAAGAAAAATAAAAAATAAAATATAGGTGTAATATTGACAATTGCAACCATATATATGTAAGTGCATATATTATAACAATAACGACACCGTTAGTCGTATTGCTAAATTATGTTAGTAATATTTGATGAATTAACAAATTTAATGAAAGTAAGCAAATAAACTAAACAAATTAAGACATACAGTTATTTTTTAAAATATCAGGTCCGCGATAGTCTGCTCGAGCGGACCCCCACCGCTTGAGCGATCCCATATCAGAAAACTCTCTTCCATCTCCCCGCTCGAGTGGTCAACCTGGATTGAGACCCCCAAATCATTGAAGCTGCAACTGAACCATACACTTTCAAAACATCATCAAACCACTTTCTCCTACATATTTCCACCCTTAACCATCATTAACGAACACATAAAAACTCAGAAACTAGTTCTCACACATCATTCTTACTCCCAAACATCTCCATTGGACATAACATATTTGTTTCCATTAAGTTTTTAAAAATAACAAGGATTCAAGTCACTACACGATCTATCGATTAAAACATATTCATTAATCAAAATGGCTCTGATACCAATTGTTGGAGGCAAACTACCAAAAATATTAAATTGAATATGATTTTTTCAATTAAACAAAATACTAGATGGGTAATCGCTAAAACAGGCTCGAGTTTAAAATTTTTTGATGTCGAACGATCAAAATAAAACCCCTACTCTCAAAGCTAGATTCAGGATTATACATTTCAAAATCTGGTAAAATGATTTTGGTTACAGCAACAACCACGAATATGAATCCTTCGAGTTGAAGCCCTGATCAAGCCTTCTACTGTATTTCAAGATGCGAGTCACGAACGCAGAGTGGGTTACGTTTTATCGTGATCTTAAACCTGCTAATCTAGCTATCTAGGATTTACGTGAAAAACCCTAATTCAATAATAAATATCATATGGAACGTGGGCTAAGGTTAACATAACCGCATATATATATAGAGCTACAGTAGGGACTTGTGGAGTAAATATAACTTGGGTTTCTAATGTAATTATAAAAATCAACCTATCCCTGAGATAATTTCATAAAAACATAAATTACAATTCATACCACATTCTCAGAATCGATTATTTGACCTCCTGTTATTAAATGCTTAACTTACCTCCCCACGTTAAGATTTTCGATATCTGCCAATTAAATTCAATTACTAATAATTTAATTTAATCGACTTTTTAAAAAAATTCTTAAGCTCTCCAGTTTAACTTATTTGACGGCCAGATAATTAAATCCACTTGCAGGGTGTGGCCAGGTCAAACTTATAAGCTTCCTTAAGGGAATATCATCAATGCTGATTTTTCGGTACATGGATTTCGTCAATAATTAATATTTTTCATATAAATAATACTATCCAACTCACTGAAAATATAGACCAATATAAAATCGCACCCTCTAATGAATCAAAACAATGAATATTAAATATATGTAAATTAATAATTATTTCAGGATTAAGAGAATAAGCACTATTCATAATAACAATCGGGTGTGAATTAATTTATATAGTTAGTATAAAATTAATTACTATATATGTCCCGTTCAATACACACAAAGTGTACTACCATAGAGAGTCAGAACAATAGACGATACTATTATCTGTTCTCTGTAACCAAGACATGCATACTAAAACTCTGTGCTACAGTCGTACCGATGGGATGTCCATTTTCATGTAAACTGTGAACATAAAAGTTATATTCTCCAAGAATCTAAAATTTGATCTTCTGTGTGTAAGTCGTACTCTACACATCAGATTAAATACTATACAGAGTATTAGACATCCATGCATAACAAAGAAATGATATACATACATTACTCATATAGATTCTCATAAAATAAAAAATTAATTTTATTAAAATAAAATTAAATGCTAAAAATATAATTTTCAGTATACCAACCCTAACAATCTCCCACTTATTCTCAAAATTATACTGTCATACATCTGACTCCTATGCCCTTTACATGACTATCAAAAGTCTTAACCGGTAAACTCTTTGTAAATGATCTACAAGGCTGTCTCTTGATGTAAGCTCTATGTCTGACTAAAAAATTGAGTTTGTGTACTCCAAAAGTACTAGACTGTCTGCCTAATAAACCAATATAAAATTCTTAGTCGTTTTCAGGTACTTGATTATATTCTTTACCGTAGTCCAATGCTCCTGTCTTGGGTTAGACTGATATCTACTAACTATGCTAATGGCAAAGTAGATGTCGGGTCTAGTGCTGAGCATAGCATATATGAGACTTTCTACTACCGGAGCATAAAGAACCGCCTTCATCTTTTCTATCTCATCGGGTGTTTTAGGACACTAATCCTTGGATAGAATGATTCCATGCCGAAAAGGGAGACACACTTTCTTGGAATCCTGCATGCTAAAACGAGCAAGAATATCATTGTTATACTTTTCTTGTGATAAGCCTAATATCTTTTATTTTTGATCTCGCACAAGCTTGATCCCAGGGATATAACTGGCTTTTTGTAAGTCCTTCATATCGAACTGCCCAGATAATCATACTTTAACCGTAGATATTGCCCCCACACTATTTTCGATGAGCAAGATTTCATCTCCATAAAGTACTAGGAAGATCACCACGCTTCCGTCATGCTTCTTGTACACATAGGACTCATCTAAACTTTGATCAAAACTATAAGACTTAATGGCTTGATCAAACCGAGTATTCCAAGACCTCGATGCCTGCTTAAGTTCATAAATGGATCTCTTAAGCTTAGACAACATGTGTTCTTAGCCCTTTGCAATGAATCAGTATAGTTGTATCATATAGATACACTCATCAAGACTTTCATTAAGGAAAGCTGTCTTGACATCCATTTGTCAGATTTCGTAATCGAAATGAGCGACAATGGATAAGAGAATCCGGATAGACTTAAGCATGGCTACCGGTAAAAAAATTTTCTCATAATCGATCTCATTTTTTTGAGTGAACCCTTTAGCAACAAGCCTAATTTGAAGGTTTTTACCTTTTCGTCTGCTCCTCTCTTCCTCTTATAGATCCACTTACATCCAATGGGTTTTATCCTTTTGGGTGGTTTTACAAGTTTTTAGACCTAATTGGAATAAATAGATTCTATCTCTGAATTTATAGCATTTTTTCAAAGATCTGCATCTTTGTCTTGAAGTAGTTCATTGTAGTTATAGAGTTTGGCATCTAGTTTTGCCGAGATCTTGTTAAAAAACTCTCCAAAAAACATATACCGATTAGGTTGATGAACAACCCTCCTACTACGACGAGGCACTACCTGTGTCTGTGTACTAGTAGTAACACGCTGTGCTGAATCTGAACCATATGCATCAGTACCCTGTTCTTGATTTATACTTGTCCCGATAATCCTTCCATTATGACGAGGTAATGGAATATTAGTGGCATGTCCTTCCGTTCTACTGGTATTTTCTCTCAGTTCGTCCAGAATAATTTTGCTATTGGGCTTATGATCGATAATATAATCCACTTATAAGAATTGGGTATTGGTGCCAACAATAACCTTCTAATCCTTAGAATTATAAAATAGACCACCTTTCGTTTCCTTGGGATACCCTACAAAGAAACAGACTTCTGTACTTGGTTCCAAATTCACCGCGTTCCCTTTCAGCACATGTGCTGGACACCTCTAAATTTGAATGTGTTTTAGACTAGACTTACGCCCGGTCCACAATTCTGTGAAAGTGGAAGGTACTGACTTCGAAGATACCAAGTTCATAATGTAAGTCGTTGTCTCTAAAGCGAGTTCCCAAAATGAATTAGGTAAACTTGAATAATTTATCATGGACCTTACCATTTTTATAAGAGTCCTATTTTTTCTTTCTGCTATACCATTCTGCTGTAGAGTGCCAAGTGCAGTCAGCTGGGATGTAATTCCTTATGATGAAAAGTAGTCCTTAAACTCTCCAAATAGGTATTTTTCACCACGGTCGAATTGTAGTGATTTAATATTTTTATCCAGACGCTTCTCCGCCAACGCCTTGAATTTTTTGAATTTTTTAAAGCATTTAGACTTACGGTGCATCAGGTACATGTATCCATACCTTGAGTAGTCATCAATAAAACTGGAGAAATACTCAAAGCCACCTCTAGCTCGGATTGTCAAAAAACCATACACATCAAAATGAACCAACTCCAACAGTTCTTTAGCTCTATAGCCTTTGACTAAAAATGGCCTCTTTGTCATTTTACCCTCTAAGCAAGATTTACAGTCTGAAAATGCCTCCACTTTCAATGAACTCGAAAGCCCATTTGTTACCAGTCTGTTTATTCTTTTTCGATTAATATGACCAAAGGGTAAGTCTAAAAAAACGTATGGTTCATTTAAAAAGAAAATTTTCTCTTATATAGTAAATTAGATATGTTATTCATTTTAATTAGTTACAGTGTAGTAGAGATTGGAGTAATAACATAAAGATCATCCACCAATGTACCAGAATAGATAACCCGTTTATTATCCTTAATAACCACATAGTTATTAAAATAAATTAATATTTGTCTTTAACTAATCTAGAAACGGAAACTAAGTTCTTTCTAATAGAAGGGTACATAAAGGCAATCTCTCAATATTAAAATCCGATCTCTACCTAAACTGGTAGTGATATCTCCTACTGCAACTGCTGTTATCTTTGTATTATTACCTATATGCAGGTATATTTTTTCATCACTAAGTTGTCGAACTTTTTAGAACCCCTGCAATGAATTGCAAACATGATTAGTAGCTTCCGTATCTACACACCAGATACCAGTCGATAACACTGCTAAACATGCTTTCACAACCAACAAACAAAAATGACCCTATTTGTTCTGATTTCTGAGAAATACTGGATATTAATTTTTCCAGTGCCGTGTCTGATTGTAGTAAAAACATCTGTCTTTTGGTTTTTTCATACCAGTTTGTGGCCCACTAACTACCCTGAAAATCATGTATCCCTGTTTCTGAACCTTTTTTATCTTCATGCCTTTTGACTCCAAGGAAGAACCATTTTTAGAAATAAACACATTTTCAGATACTGAAAGAATACTATTGGTAGTTAAAATATATCCAAATTATATTTTCAGTCGACAAAATTTGGTCCCATTAGTTTATTTTTTTTGAGTATTGAAGCGAGTGAAATAAAAAACCATTTTAATCTTGAGAATCACATAATTAAAAAATACCCTTAATTATGATGAACAAAACTTTGAATTCATTTTAATTTGGTTCCTTCTATAATATTTTAAAATTAATTCGCCAGTAGTCTGGTAATCTAAGAATAGCATGTCTCAATGGGAGGACGTTTACTATCTTTCATAAGACCAGACATGCCAATTCTTTTAAATTTTACTGTCTAGGTAACTGACCATACTAAGTAAAATTAAATAGCTAGCATAGCTTCGGTCTAGTATATAATAGCAGTGACTCAGATAGAGAGGATACTATTATATACAGTTAAGTGTTAACCATCACCTAATTCTAAATCAATCGCTTTGCAATGAATCCTTCAGATGGAGAAGCGATCCACACTAACAATTATCTAGAATTATCCCTAAAAGAGGTTTGTACTGACAATACCGCAATTAATCTGTCCGAAAGAGAGGAAGGCCTTACTGCTATACTGCTAACACGTAGGATTTAATTGTATCGTCTACAAACTGGTGATGGAGATCGCGAAATTTATCTATGAATAAATTTTCTCTCCCACTTAGATTTTAAAAATATTTTTTTAGGGTTATAAAAATTCATTTAATTAAAACAAATTTATTAACTTCGAAAAACACACAATTTGAAAGAATCAAATATCTTTCCGCATACACGATTCCAAATATTCTAGTTTATCAAACCATCTTTTCGTGTTTAAATGCGTAACAAATAAAATTTAATAAATACA
>JAOTRH010233609.1:0-10083 GCA_034768845.1 Heliamphora exappendiculata
CTCTCTCTCTCTCTCTCTCTCTCTCTCTCTCTCTCTCTCTCTCTCTCTCTATATATATATATATATATATATATATGGATCGGCCTATTAGAGTTGTATACTAAAATTATGATTTTTTATAGTATTTAATTTTATTTTATTAATAAAATTAATTTTTTTATTTTATAAGAATTTTAATGAGTAATGTGTGCGTTTTATTATTTATTTAATGTGGTGCATGGATGTCTTTTATCTTACATAGTATTTAATCTGGTGTGTAGAGTTCGATTTATACACAGAAGATAAATTAAAAATTCTTGTAAAATATAAGTTTTTGATTCATAGTCTTAGATGGAATTGAACAAATTATCGGTACGACTGTAGTACAATATTTTAGTATATTTGTCTTGATTACGGAGAATGCTAATTATTTCAACAATTATTTCGACTCATTGTGCTATTACACTTTGTGTGTATTGAACAAGACCAAATTTGAATAATTAATTTTATATTAACTTTATAAATTAATTTACATCTCATGGTTATTCTGAGTGCTTATACTATTAATCTCGAAATAATTATTAGACACATTTAATATTTATTATTTTAATTCATTAGAGTGTAAAATTTTTCATGGGTCTATAATCCTGGTGAGTTGGATAACGATATTAATTATATGGTGAATATTAATTATTGACAAAATTCACGTCTCGAAAAATTGAGATATTGATGATACCCCTTATTTATTTTATTTATCTTATTTTTTTAAATTCAAATTATTGGGTCATTACAGACCATAGGCTCGGTTGAAATATCTTCGGTTTGGGGGCTCCCCTCATGCAGTAGATTCTATGGGAGTTTGGGCTCATCCTCTCGTAATGCTTAAATTCCCAATCCTTGCTAGAAACAAAGAAATATTCTCTTATCATTATTTATTAGAAGAGGGATACCATTGGACAAGGCCTCGATCTTCATATATACCGAGATTGGAAAAAGTACCAGCTTGGTTGATTTTTCTTTGACAGACAGTTGTGCAAAAACTCCTTTATGGTTAGGTAGGAGCTAACTAGGGGACAAACCTAGAAAAGACAACCATTGATGAATTACCAAGGGAAATGGTAGATGAAGTCCTGCGACAAAGGCATGCTCATATAAGCATACCTTCCCCTCAGGAAAGAGCACGCTCACTTAAGATTGGAAGGGGCTCGTAAAATTACGAAAGAAGGAATAGAATAACTTTCTCTCAAACATACACCCTGACGTCTTGGATTTAGGATCGGCCATTTATCCTCACTACCGAGGATATAGTGACCCTCCTAGGGGCTCCGTTTATTCCGGATCCCCAGTTTCCTTTTCTTGAGGCGATAGCCCTGATCCGTCGTGACGTATCTCGGGAGCTCACTGGTGGGGACCATTGCTAAAACTGATCACACCTCTAATATTTCACCCATTTAGGCTGAGCTCCTTTACGTCATTGGGCGTGGCTTTTCGTATGATCTTCCTCGGTGTATCTGGCTTTAGATCGCCAGTTATGCTCATCAGCCTCAGGGGACGGTGGGTCTCCCCTTTTGTTCCCTTTATACCCGCCACTGCAATGCTCGTTCTATCCCCGTCTATCCATCTGAGCCTACTGTACATCCGAAAGGTAACTTCTCTACTTAGACCAAAAATCTAAGCAACGCCTATATCTCGGTTGATCCTAATGTCTTTCCAGTTTCTCTCCGCCTGACTCCTAAGTATCCTCCCATCCAGCCTGTCTTCCCCGGCATCTTCTGTCCTCCGGCTCCAGGGATTTCTGTTCCGAATTCTCTTCCCCCATTCCTTCCTCGTCCTTCTCGGCCTCTACTGGCCCCTCTTCCTCCTCCGGTCCTTCAGGTTTTTGGTGATACTTACGTCACCATTCTTGACCACTTACAACGATTCGATACCCGCTTCACCGTCTTCGATGCCCGCTTCGACTCCCTCAATGCCAAGATCCATTAATTATGAACACGATTAAAGTCAAAAATAAATTAAACAGGAAAGCGCCAAAATCGGCTCCAAGTCAAAGCTTTTAGATATCAAACGATCAAAATAAACCCGATATATACTCCTAAAGCTATATTAGAGTTATATTTTACAAAATTTGGTATGATTAATTTCGGTTGCTACAACTTTTAATCTAGAACCTTTCGCGGTTGTAGAATGTGTATGTAGTGTGGGCTACCTTGAACGTGTTCTTCATAACCTCCTCTAACCATCAAGGGAATACGTGAGAACCTTAGTTGTATATAACGTGTATATTATGGCTAAGGTTGTATAACAACATATAAATTGGCTACAGTATAGACATGTGGAGTAAATATGACTTGAGCTCCCAATGTAATTATGAAAATCCACCTTATCTCAGAGATAATTTTATAAAAATATTGATTATAATTTCGTTCAAGTAAAGAATTATAATTGCATTCCCAGCCATATTATTAAAATCGAATATTCGAGCTCATGTTATAAAATACTTATTTGTTCTCCTCACGTAAAGATTTTCGATACCCGCCGATTAAATTAAATTATTGACAATTATATTTAATCGGTTTCTTAAATAAATTTCTTAAGACTTTTCGCTTAACTTATTTGACTGCTCGGTAATTAAATTTACCTGTAAAATTTGATTCGGTCAAAACTTATAAGATTCTTTAAGGGGATATCGTCAATCTCGATCATTCGCGACGTGAATTCTGTCAATAATTAATATTCTCCATATAATTAATATTATTACTTAATTTATTGGGATGATAAACTCATAAATTAATGAATTAAAATAACGAATATTAAATATACGTAAATAATTAATTATTTCGGGATTAAGAACATAAGCACTAATAATAATCTTGGAGTGGGAATTAATTTATATAATCAGTGTAAATAAATTACTCCAACGTAATCATGTTCAATACACACAAAATGTACTAGGACGGCGAGTTGAAATAATAGGCGACGCTATTATCTGTTCTCAAGAACCAAGACATGTATACTAAAATTTCGTGTTACAATCGTACCGATGGTTTGTCCAATTCTATGTAAAGTGTGAACCAAGAACTTATATTTCACAAGAACCTTTAATCTGGTCTTTTGTGTGTAAACCAAACTCTACACACCAGATTAAATACTATGTAGAATAAAAGATATTCATGCACGACATTAAATAATGAAATGTATGCATTGCTCATTAAGATTCTCACAAAATGAAAAAATAATTTTATTAAAAAAAATTAAATACTAAAATCAAAAAATCTTTGATTTTTAGTATACAACCCTGACACTCATAACCTAGATTGTGCTTTTTTCATACACATTATTCTTGCTACACTTTTGGTCATACATCATCTCTTAAAACTTGCTCAGATCTCATCTAATCCATTGGATTGCATAGATCGGGAAGTTAAGTAACTAGGATATGTGGAATCAAGAAGGAGCTTAGGAAGCCGTCTCAAGCAAGGAAGTTAGGTCGTCGTGTGGATAACGGATGTAAATTCTTTATTCTTCTAACTTGTACCTTTTTTATTTATAGTGAAAAATGTGCTTTGTGATTTGGTGTCGTGATTTTCATCCCGGGATTTATCCTAGGGTTTTCACGTTATATGTTGTATATCTCTCTTATGGATATTGGTTATTTATTTAAGTGCATTAAATAAATTATTTAATTTTTAATAGACCAAGGATTAACCTATTCACCCCCATCTAGGATTAATTGATTCTCCTTTCATAATTTCAATTGGTATCAGAGCTTTAGTTTACATCTTTGTTGCCTTCACCACTAGGGTTAAATCCTACAGTAACCATGAACTCACAGTTAGGTCGAGAGGGCACCTCCATCACTAGGGCTCCTTATTTTGATCACAACAACTACCCCTATTGAAAGGCTAGGATCAAAGACTTCCTAAATTTCATGGGAATTAGAATTTGAAAATCCGTTCTCCACAGGTATGAAGCCCCTACCATTGAAGATCCTACCACTAAAGTCATTAGGTTGAAACTCGACACCGAGTGGTCTTAGATATATAATGAATGCCCCGACTATCACTACAAGGCTTTAGGTGCTATTCAGAACGCCCTTAGTCCTAGTGAGTTTAGTTGTGTCTCTCATTGTGACTCCGCCAAAGAGGCATGGGATATCTTAGAAGTCACGCATGAGGGTACTCAAACTGTGAAGACCTTAAAAATCCAAATGTTGACCACTAGGTTTGAATAACTGCGTATGACCGACAATGAGACGTTTGACCAATTCTATAACAAGCTTAATGAGATTGTGAATTAATTTTTCGGTCTAGGAGAGCCTATCTCACCCTCCAAAGTTGTCCATAAAATTCTTAGGTACCTTTCGAAAAAGTTTAGGCCTAAGGTCAGCGACATTGAAGAGAGTCATGACATTGACTCTATGAAGGTTGAAGAATGTTGGAGGCAAGACTGTCAAGATCTTTATCTTTCAAACGATTAACGAAAAAAATTAACTGGACGGGCAATTGCCAAAACGGACTTCAGATAAATTTTTTGATGATGAACGATCAAAATAAAACCTATGCACTCGAAGTAAGTTTAGATAAATACCTTTTTACAGGTCAAATCTTCAACTACGATTTGAATCTGAGTTAAAACTCTTATTAAATCTTCTACTGTATTCTATTATGCGATTCCAGAATATAGTGTGGGATATAATCTTCTGAGAACTCGTATCGACAGAACCAGAACAGCTTTAGTCTTAGATGACAAGTTATAAAATTGGTTCAGTCTACTCGCATATATATATGGCTACAACATGGACCTAATGAGTAATTATGAGTAAGACTTCTAGTAAAACACAGATACGTATTAGCGGTTTCTACAATTAAGCAAACCTCATAGCATTATCTGTAATTATGAAAAATCAGCAGTGATTTCTGCAATTTTCATAAAATACTGAATTACAGTTCACACCACTAAAGAACTATAATTGCACTTTGACCCATAATCTCAAGACCATATAGCATTGAGCTCCTGTTATTAAATGCTTATTATTTCTCCCCACGTTAAGATTCTCGATATCCGCCAATTAAATTTAATTACTGATAATTTAATTTAATCAACATCTTGATATTCCTTAAGCCCTTCCGCTTAACTTATTTGACCGTCAAATAATTAAATCTACCTGCAGAGTTTGGTCTGGTCAAAACTTATATGCTTCCATAAAGGGGTATCGTCAATTCCGATCTTTCGGAATGTGAATTTCGTCAATAATTAATATTCGCCAAATAAATAATACTGCTATCCAACTCACTGAAAATATAGACTCATATAAGATCACACCCTCTAATGAATCAAAACAATAAATATTAAATATACGTAAATCAATAATTATTTCAAGATTAAGAGAATAAGCATTATTCATAAGAACCTTGTGGTGTGAATTAATTTATATAGTCAGTATAAAATTAATTACCCCAAATGTCCCGTTCAATACACGCAAAGTGTACTAGCACAAAGAGTCAGAATAATGGATGACGCTATTATCTGTTTCTCGTAACCAAGATAGGCCTACTAAAATTCTGTGCTACAGTCGTATCGATGGTATGTCTATTTCTATATAAACTGTGAACATAAAACTTATATTCTACAAGAATATAAAAATTGATCTTCTGTGTACAAGCCATACACTACACACTAGATTAAATACTATACAGAATATCGGGCATCCATACATAACATTAATGAAATAATACACATACATTGCTTATCAAGATTATCATAAAATAAAAAATTAATTTTATTAAAATAAAATTAAATACTAAAAATATGATTTTTAGTATACCAACCCTAATAATCTCCCACTTTTACTCAAAACCATGCTGTCAAACATTTAACTCTCATGCCCTTTATATGACTATCAAAAGTCTTAGCCGGTAAGCTCTTTGTAAAGAATCTGCATGGTTGTCTCCTGATGTAAGCTCTATGTCTGACTGAAAATCTGAGTCTATGTACCCTAAAGGTACTAGACTGTCTGCCTGATAAATCAACATATAATCCTTAATCCTTTTCAGGTACTTGATTATATTTTTCACTGCAGTTCAATGCTCATAGTCTAGATTAAACTGATATCTACTATCCATGCCAACGGCAAAGCAGATGTCGGGTCTAGTGCAAAGTATACCATACATGAGGCTTCCTACTGCCGAAGTATAAGAAATTGCCTTCATCTTCTCTATCTCATCAAGTGTCTTAGGACATTAATCCTTGGATAGAGTGATTCTATGCCTGAAAATGAGAAATCCTTTCTTGCAATCCTGCAAGCTAAAACGAGTAAGTATATCATCAATATACTTTGCTTGTGATAAACCCAACATTTTTTGTTTTCGATCTCGCACATGCTTGATCCCAAGGATGTGACTGACTTCTCTCGAGTCTTTCATATCGAACTGCCCAAATAACTATACTTTAAACGTAGATAATACCTCCATATTGTTTACGATGAGCAATATATCATCTATATAAAGTACTAGGAAGATCACTACGCTTCTGTCACGCTTCTTGTACACATAGGACTCATATGGACTTTGATTAAAATTATAAGACTTAATGACTTGATCAAATCGAATGTTCCAATATCTCGTTTCATGCTTAAGTCCATAAATAGATCTCTTAAGCTTACATAACATGCGTTCTTGGCCATTTGTAATGAATTCGTCTGGTTGTATTATATAGATACACTCGTCAAGACTTCCGTTAAGGAAAGCTATCTTGACGTCTATTTGCTAGATTTCGTAATCGAAATAAGCGACAATAGATAAGAGAATTCGAATAGACTTAAGTATGGCTACAGGTGAAAAGATTTTCTCATAATCGATCCTTTCTTTCTGAGTGAACCCTTTAATAACAAGTCTAGCTTTGAAGGTTTCGACCATCCCATCTACTCCTCTCTTTCTCTTATAGACCCACTTGCATCCAATGGGTTCTATCTATTCGGGTGGTTCTACAAGTTTTTAGACCTGATTAGAATACATAGATTCTATCTCTAAATTCATAGTCCTTTGCCAAAGATCTATATCTTTATCTTGAAGTGCTTCATTGTAGTTACAGGGCTTGGTATCCAGTTCTATCGGGATCTTATCAAAAGACTCTTCCAAGAACATATACCGGTTAGATTGATGAACAATCCTCCCACCACGACGAGGCACTACATGTGTCTGTGTACTAGTAGTAACACGCTGTGCAAAATTACAATTCTGTGCATCAGCACCTTATTTTTGATTTGCATCTATTGGGATAATCCTCCCACTATGATGAGGTAACGAGATATCAGTGACTTGTTCTTCTGTTCTATTGGTATTTTCTCTTAGTTCTTCCAGAACAATGTTGCTTTTGGGCCTGTGATTTATAATATAATTCTCTTCCAAGAATCGGGCATTAGTGCTAACAATGACCTTATGATCCTTAGAATTATAAAATAAACCACCATTCGTTCCCTTGGAATACCCTATAAAAAAATAGACTGATGTCCTCAGTTTCAACTTATACCCGCGTTTCCTTTCAGCACATGTGCTGGATACCCCCAAATTCGAATGTGTTTTAGACTAGGCTTACACTAAGTCCACAATTTTGTGAGAGTAGAAGATACTGATTTAGAAAGTACCAAGTTCAGAATGTAACCCGCTGTCTCTAAAGCGAGTTCCCAAAATGAATCGGATAAACCTGAATAACTCATCATAGACCTTACTATTTTCATAAGAGTCATGTTCCTTCTTTTTGCTACACTATTCTACTGCGGAGTGCCAAGTGCAGTTAACTGGGATGTAATCCCCTCTTATGACAATTTGTCCTTAAACTCTCCAAAGAGGTATTTCTCGCTACGGTCGGATTGTAGTGAATTGATACTTTTATCCAGACGCTTCTCTGACTCCGGCTCCGCCTTGAATTCTTTGAATTTTTAAAAGCATTCAGACTTACGGTGCATCAGGTAAATGTATCCATACATTGAGTAGTCATCAATGAAACTGACGAATTACTCAAAATCACCTCTAGCACGAATTGTCATAGGACCACACACATCAAAATGAACCAGCTCCAATGGTTCTTTAACTCTATAGCCTTTGGTCAAAAAGGGCCTCTTGGTCATTTTACCCTCTAAGCAAGATTCATATATAGATTGGAAGTGTCTCCACTTTTAATGAACTCAAACGTCCATCTGCGACCAATTTTTTTTATCTTTTTTAGATTAATATAACCCAAGCGTAAGTGCCAAAGAAACGTTTGGTTCATTAAAAAAGAAAACTTTCTCTTATATGATAATATAGATATATTATTCATTTTAGTTAGTTGCAGTGTAGGAGAAATTAGAGTAATAATATAAAGATCATCCACCAATGTACCAGAACAGATAATCCGTTTATTATCCTTAATAACCACAGAGTTATTAAAATAAATCAAATATCTATTTTTAGCCAATTCAGAAATGGAAACTAAGTTCCTTCTAATGGCAGGTACATTAAGGCAATCTCTCAATATTAAAACCCGATCTCTACCAAAACTGAGAGTGACATCTCGTACTGCAACTGCCGTTACTTTTGTATTATTGCCTATATGCAGGTAAATCTCCTCATCACTAAGTTGTCGAGTTTCCTCCAATCCCCGCAAAGAATTGCAGACATGATTAGTGGCTTCCGTATCTATAGCCCAGGTACCGAACACCGCTAAAATATTTTCACAACCAGTGAATAAAAATTACCCTGTTTGTTCCGCTTTTTAAGAAATACTGGACATAACTTTTTTCAGTGCCGGGTCTGGTTACAGTAAAAACATATCTTTCGGCTTTTTCACACCAGTCCGTGGCCCACTAACTAGCCTAGAAATCGTGTCTCCTTATTTCTGAAAGTTTTTTTTCTTCATACTTTTCGGCTCAGAGGGAGAATTTTTTTAGAAATAAATACATTTTCTAATATTGAAGGAATACCATTTGTAGTTAAAGTTATATCCAAGTTACATTTTCAGTCAACAAAATTCAATCTCGTTAGTTTATTTTCTTTGAGTATTAAAGCGAGTGGGTTGAAAGTTATTTTAATCTTGAGAATCATATAATTAAAAAAAATCGTTAATTATGATGAGCAAAATTTTAAATTTATTTTAATTTGGTTCTCTCTACCATTTTAAAATTTATTCGCCAGCAGCCTGATAACCTGAGAATAACATGCCTCAATGGGAGGACGTCTACTATCTTTCATAAGACCAGATATGCTAATTCATTTTAATTTTACTATCTAGGCAACTGACCATGCCAAGTAAAATTAAATAGTTAACATAGTTTCGGTTCAGTATATAAAAGTAATGACTCAGATTGAGAGAATTTTATAATATACAGTTAAGTGTTAACCATCACCTAATATCAAATTAATCGCTTTGCAATGAACCCTTGAAATGGAAAAGTGATTCACACAAACAATTATCCAGAATTATCACTAAAGAAGATTTGTACTGGTGATACCGCAATTAATCTGTTTGATGGAGAGGAAGACCATACTGCCAGTACGCAGGATTTAATTGCAACACCTACAAACTGGTGATGGAGACCGCATGATTTAGCTGTGAATAAATTTTCTCTCCCACTTAGATTTTAAAAATATTTTTTAGAGTTATAAAAATTTGTTTAATTAAAATAAATTTATTAATTTTAAAAAACACACGATCTAAAAGAATTAAGCATTTTTTCGTGTACACGATTTTAAATATTTTAATTTATCAAATCATCTTTTTGTGTTTAAATGCGTAACAAATAAAATTTAATAAATGTATAATTTTTTCTCTAGCTTTTCAGCTAAGGTAGTAATTAAATGTATTTATTTATTTTATTTTTTGTTCCATATTTTTTTTAAAAATAATAATTTATTTTGATTAAATATTTTTATATTTAATTAATTCAAAATTCGAAATTAATTCGCATGTTATTCCAAGATATCCGATTTTTAAAAAAATATCTTAAACGTGATATTTTATAAAAAAATAAAATATCTAATATTTTTTCATTTAATTAAAATTAATCAATTAAAAAAATTAATTTTATTTTTTATTACAAAATATTTTAATTAACATCAAAATTTTGAA
>JAOTRH010233631.1:0-10083 GCA_034768845.1 Heliamphora exappendiculata
TATTATTGGCCAGTCAAATGAGGACCTTATGTAATGAGATCATGATTTATCATCTATCGAGAACGGCCTTCTATCATGTTTTATACCCCACTTTATTCTTTGTGATTGCTAGTCTTCAATTGAGGGGAGTTTGAACTATAATATAAGCGAAAGGAGAATCTGATAAGAGTCGGGTTGTGTTCCATCCCACACGAGCTCAGTAGTTGACTTTTATGAATTTTTTGAACTCTAAGCATTTTCTGGCTAGTTTTGAGGTTAAAGATTGGGCTGCTTTAGTCTAAATTTATTTGCTCTTGGCTAATGATGCCAAAGCTAAATCTTTATCTACTCTACCCCTTTCGGCACTCTGAATTTCCCAGGGATTAATCTGGGAGATATCCTTGTATATTTGTTCCCTGAAGATAAGCGACAGAGCTGAGCTAACATGAGGGTAGGTTAGCAAGCAAAACCCAATGAGCTTTCTTGCTAGGGTTTGAGACCGTCAACTTGTTTATTCTCTGCAGGGCTTATGCTAAGGAAGACGCCTTCTGTGTCATACTCAATGTTTTCTACAGTGTAGGTATTGTGGGTTGGTCTCTTTTGTTCAACTCAGATTTTAATTATAACTCATTCACGATGTGCATGACCCATTTGGGGACGTAGTATCTGGCCTATTGGCTCGACCCATTTTGTCTAATTAGGACTATCTATATATTGAGTAATTTTTTGGGAAATGTGTTGGTGTGAAAGTTCTGGATATTGTCGTCTCATTATATTCTCCTGTTCTATATCATTTTCTCTACCAATCTTCTGTTGTGAACATAGGCTTTTAAGACAAACCACAGAAATGTATAGGTTTCTGTGTGATTATGTGCGATTTTATTATTGTTAATTTGATTCCTTTGGCCATAGCAATGCTGAGTGATTGGCAGGTGAGAGCACTCCCGATTGTGGAATGTCTTCAATTGATTTGGTACTTATTTATCTTATACAAACATTGCTACTTACTTTGGTTCTTATTTTCTTTGAATCAGTCTCTGCTTGTTAATAATATTAAGAGTTGCTGGGACTGAATTGCCAAGAACAGTTGGAAAAGAGTATTATATTGATTTAGACATCTTAATTATCCTCCTTTTCTGATCGTAGGTACCCAGAGCGATAAGAGAACGAGGAATCTCATCGAGGTTGATTAATGGCAAAGAATGAATGGAGCAGTTGAAGTTGGAAGCCTTAATTATCTTGGTAATACTCTGGCCATGTTTGAAACATTTTCAAGTATATTTTGTATCCTCTTGCTGATAAATACATAATAGGGTTCTTGACACACATTATGCATGTACCATGTTTAATTTATTATAAAATAAATGTCATTAATTTTTTTTTTAAAAAAATGAGAGAAAATGAGTTGAAGTGGTTACAAGTTTTGAAACTAAAACCCTACTAGTTGTGAAAAATGGAGAGAGCGAGGACCTTTGAACCATGCAGTTTAAATTGAACTGATTTTCAAATTATACTTTCAAAACTTTTAAGTAAAATTAGTTACAGAAACAAACACAATTTCAATTTTAAAAAACACCAAGTAGGTGCTCTCTCTTAATATAATCTATACTATTTTTAAAAGGTAACACACAAATTTAGTTTCTTGAAGCTAGCCATACATTTTCTTTTCCAAATATGCTCTCATAATAATTTAAAATTTGTAAAAGTAGTTATATAACCATTCACTTTTTAACACAGAGTGCTCAATTAAATGCACACAATACAAACTTGAAATTTTACAATTACTTGATAATCTAGAAGTACATCATATTGCATATTTAATATCATGAGCCCAATGTAACTATTACATCAGTGTCTTTTATAACAATATCATACACAATGATTAAAGAAAGTAAAAAAAGTACTAATAAATACCCAATAAATAAATAAGGTGTAAAAGAAAAAAACCTTCAATACACAACACATTTAATAAGAGGGGAATATGGAAAGAGCAAATATTAGATATGTGATGATCGATGCCGTGTTTTAGGTAACATAGGTGGCATAATTGAAATAGTAAGATTCAAACATATTTAAAATCATGACTCGCAAGGGAGCCTTGGCAAGGGATCACTTATTCAAAAAATTAACTACGTGGTTAAATATGTCTTGAGATTCATATATTTTGAATTACTTGCATGATTCAATAGTTTTTAATATATTAGAATCGAGGACATTAGACAATAACTTTTGAGGTAAAAAACTCCTACTTGGAGGATCTCATCTAGACTAACCACTTGATCTTTAAGCTATGGATGCATTGGTATTAGATTTTTTATTTTGAATGATGAGTCTATTATTGATTTACGAAATAAGCCTTTTAAATGTATGGAGAGAAGAGGGTATGGAGGGGAGGTCATCGTGGAAGCCTCTAGTCTATTTTTATAAATGAACTTTAGTGTTGTTTGGTGTTGGAGTAATTATTTAGTAGTATCGAAGCACTATGTGACATTATTTATGTAGTGTTTTTTTTCAATTATGCAATGAGAAACACTTCAGATAGAACAATAATGGCTTATTTTTATTTGATAAGTGAGAGACAATGGTGACTTAGTGTGTATTGAGACTTTTTATTTGTTGTGAGTATCACATAAATAATGTTGCATGCTATTGTATTTAATGGTTTTCTCACCTTATTAGCATTGCTTTTGGTTTTTCTCAAAAAATAAAAAAAATAAATTAAATTTGTGCTAGAATTTTTTGTGGTTTTTTTGGTTGAGAAGTTGATATTAAATTTGTGGTAGAAATTTTTATGTGATTTTTCTAGTTATCGAGATTGAGAAGTTGATTAGGCCCTGTGGTGTTTTAACCATTTCAAATTGTTTTGCCAGTGAAATCAAAAAAGTATTTTTTTATTAAAAAAAAAAATTTACTAAAGAAAAAAATAAACAACATAAAATTTAGTTTATTGGATTATATTATTTTGTCTTGTTAAATTTTTTTCATTTTTTTGATAAAATATTTATTTTTTCGACTTGTGTTGATGAGAAGGGTGTTAAAATTATAATAGTTTAATCAAATAATTAAAAATTATTAAAAATAAAAATAAAAATAATAAAATATTCAAATTAGTTGCAGTCCCAAAAATTTAGTAGGAAAACATTTTTCATTGTCCAACTCGCACAAAGAATATTTAACATTTTATATTTTTAAAATACTTAAATTTAAATAATTTGAAACACAACAAAATAAAATAATCAAATTAGTTGCAGTCCCAAAAATTGAGCGGGAAAACATTTTTTTGGTCTAACGCGCACAACGAGTCATTAACATTTTATATTTTTAAAATACTTAAATTTAAATAATTTTTTATACAACATTATATGGCCGCCATACAACATTATATATGGCCGTGGTAATATGGTGGCAGTAGGAGTGATAGTGTCTATTTCTTTTTTAGATTCATGTGGAAAAAACATTATTTACCAAAATAATCTCATTTTTTCTTAAGTACATCGAATGGTATTTTGTTGACTTTGCTTACACTATATAAAAAATAGAAAATAAATAAAAATTATTTTTTAGAAATGGCTTTGGCCCAAATAAACTGTGCATTATGTTTGCAATTAATAGTATAACGATAAGTTTTAATGAAATCATCCAATATCTACTGATTAATGCTTTGCTTTAACTTTTCAATGGCATAAATTTACTCGTTAATTTATTAGAATAGTTCAGCGATTTAAGATTTTTATTAAAATTAGTTGTAAATTTAAAAGTTTTGTTTTTAATTTTTACAGAAAGCGTCTTGATTTAATCGACACATGTGATTTATGGATGATTATAGGTATTCGAAAGTTTACATTTTAAGAGTGAGTTCGAAGGCGCCCTATCTTAAAGTGGTTTTTTGTTATTAAAAAAAATTACGTCTAAAGTAAAAATCAAATCAAATCAAAAAATAAGGTATTTTTTGGGCCCCTGAGAGGGAAGCCAAACAAAGGCCTAGAGAAGAAGGGGGTTGGGGAATTGAACCCGCAAAACGGCGCATCCGAATGAATCGCCTCACAAGGCCCAACCGCTTGAGCTACATGGCAAGTTTAACGAGTGATCGTTTTAATTATGTACACAAATAATCTTAAAATTGCAGCACTTGATGAAATTTTTAAATTTTTTTAAATAATTTCTCTAACAAAATACAAATAATGAAATGATGATTGTTATTATTTACACCGAATAATTGTGAAGTTGGAGTAGCGGTAACAAAGGCGACAATAAGTTAATTGTTGTGGGAGTCAAATGACTATTAAAAATATTTTTTATAATATTATTATAGTGTGTATATATATATATATATATTAAAAATATTTGATCTTATAAAAAATTATATTTGACCCCAAAAAAACAATTCCAACAGGTCACTACAGCCACCGAAAGCTCAGGTATTTATAAATATACACACTTTTTAAATTATTCTTTTAAATTATTTACACTCAAAATACAAGTTTTTAATGGTTAATGGAGAAATACTTTATGCATTTTGTAGGCTTTATTAGCAAAAAGTTGGTTCCACTTAACATCCCCTTCCCCTTCCCAAATTCAATCCCGCAATTTCCAAATCTGCCTTTACTCCAACTCTCAGGAAAAAAAAGTATTTGAAAAGTGTATTTTATTAGTTAGTTAAGACCTTTAATTTAATTTTTTATTGTGTGAATAATTGTCTATTAATTCTGAATGATCCTATCAACAAAAATTCATTGAGTCGTCACTGTGCACTAACTAATTTCTTTTGAGAGTATTAAATAATTTTTTCAAAAAAATGTTAAAACAGGTATTTAAAAAATAAAAATGACTCAAATTGTGTGTGATATGATTTTTTATTTATTAAAAATATTATATAAATAATGACATATAATATTTCAAAGTATTATGTAATTTTACCCTTAAGGTAAACTTTCAAATGATCCCTCTTCCGCTAAGAAAAACGCTCAACAGTTTAAAATTTTTTCAACACTAGCTAGTAAAGCATATCAATATCTTCTTTATTTTTATCTTATCTTATAATATTTGCCATAGATTAATTTTAATGATTCGGACTGGTCATATTATAAAATTTATTTTAAAAAATTATTTATGACAAAATTTAAATTTATCGAAGATCAATAACTAGACGGTTGAATTATACTAATTCTTTCAAAATAAAAATGTATGATTTATTTTCAAAATTATACTTTTTGTTTACTTTTTTTTTTTTTACAAATGTGTTGCTACTATGTAACTATTTATATTCAATCAAGATTTAATTTTTTATAAATCTAATTTTCTTGATAAATTTTACAATACAAATGTGTCAAATTATTAAAGTGCATTATTATAGACATCATAATATAAAAATGGAGAGGTCCTATCTTTGAATAAATTCTTTTTATTTTCTCAAATTAAAGGAATAAAAAAATTACAAAAAATAAAAAATTTACTATATATATATATATATATATTAAATTTAATTTATCGATTTATTTGTTTATCCTTTTTATTCTTTTATATTGTAATTATTTTTTTGTATTTTTTCAGTAAGAAGAAAATTAAAATATAATAATTTGATTAAAAATTTAAAAAAATTATTAAAAATAAAAATTAATAAAATAAAACTACCATGGCAGACAGGCCATTTGGCCAAAACAAAAGTCGTGGGAAAAAAAAAAACAAACAAACAAACTGGCATCTCTTAGTTTCTCATTCATCTTCTCCGCCGCACTACGGCCATTGAAGGACCTTGTGATTTGCACCATCTTCGTAATCGTCCACCCTCAGTTCCCGCAACGGATATTCACAGTCTCCCCCTCTCCCTACAAGATAAGGCATCGTCACCGGATTCTCGCCGGAAATCTGTGGCGGCGAGCAACGGATCAGCTGCGGGTAAAGCCGGCCGGCGCTGCCGTCTACTGAGTAGTCGCCGTCGCAAAATCTCTCGGTCTTGTATCCGAACTGATTCGTTCCTCCGATGGCGAGTCCACCGGAGTTTCCTTCCTGGAACCGCTTGAGCGGTGAACACAGATCTCTCATCCCGAGAAGGAGGTTTCTGTCGTCGGAGCCGGAGAAGAAATAATCGCCGAGCAAGTGGTTTTCGATGACGCTGAGTGTTACCGTGGTCGGATCCGCCGGGATCTGAGTGAGGGAAAAGGATGGAGTGGCCACTGCCGGCGGTAGTCCCTGGATCTGATCTTCTTCATAAATGTTTTGGAAATTGTTTCCCTCTTGTCCCCAATGTATCGCCGGCGCAACTTGATTTTGAAATCTGTAATTCCCAACACTCTGGTTTCTCGGCAGAAAATCTATATTTGGTTCTAGGTAACACAAAACACATCACAAAATTAATAGAGGTGATGAAAATAACCGGGCTTTTAGTTTTTTTTTTTGTAAAATTATTGTTATATTAATTTATCATTAATATATTAGTCAAATTTCATAATAAATTAATTTATTATTTATAACAATATAAATTTATTAATTTTATATTTTTACAAGTTTATAAATTATGAATTATAAGTTTTAAAGTTTATAATTTTATAACTTATTAATATTATTATTAAGTTTATAAGTTATTAAATTATTATTTTATTAAAAATTTATAAGTTAATTTATTATTATTCTTATAAGTTTATTAAATTATATAGTTTATACTTTATAATTTATTATTATTTTTATTAGTTATATTTATAAATTTAAATTTTATTTATTTTTTAATTTTTAAAGGACAGGAACCACGTTGGGTTGAGTTGGACCAACTCACGAGCTTAAGGGATAAGCTTAGTTTGGACCAGCTCACGAGCTTAAGGGGTAAGCTTAGTTTCGAAAAATCTACATTCGGACTGAGTTGGGCTTTTCTCCAACTGTTCACAAATTCCAAACTATTTTTTGCATCCTTAATCAAAATATATAAATAAGCATGTTTAGGATTATAAAAAATAAGTAGCACATATATAAAATCTATCCATCTATCTACTATTCGAGTATTCGTTAAGAAAAAAATTTATGTGTAACATAATTTAACAAACTCATGAATATATTAATATAAAGGACGAGTAATTATTATTTTTTTAATATAAAAATTAATAGTAACAAATTTATATATATTTAAAAATAACTATAAATTAATACACCATACTAAGACGATTTTTTTAAATCATAAGGTGGCGTTAATTTTTTAAAATCATAGGGTGGCAATGCCCACTCTTGTCCCCCCCTAAGTTCATCCTTGTAATATGTAAATTGATTCTATGTTTAAAATCAGGTAGTCGAACCATTAATACACCGGCGTACCTGACATCGGACAATTTGAGTTGAGAATGCCAATAGGTTGTTCGGCGGAGGAATTGAGACGGCGAACCGCGTGGAGATCGGAAACAAAAGAAGACGAAGAAATGGGGGCAAAAGAATGGTGAAGGGCGTGAGGGATTGGTGATGGACGTGGTCGGAAGCGGAAAGAGAGATCATCGGAAATTCCTCCTCCATAGATGTTGGAAATTCCATAGAAGTATGGAGATTCCAGCCTGGGGAAATCTTTCCGGCTGAGATCGGCGAGCCGGCCATCGCATTGCAGAAGCTTGTCGTAGTGTTTGTCCAGAGTTCCCGGCGGGAATTCCACGTAATGCCTCCTGCACAGAAATCATTGTATCGATTGTGATTAATTATACAGGAAAAAAATGCCAATTGTGTAAGATTCACCAACAAACAAAAAAAAAAAAAAAATCAGACTAGACCGGTCCAGTCCTAAGACTAGAGATAAGCCTCTTCCAATTATAATTTCTCAGTACAAAAAATATGTAAAACTTTAAGTATTATTAATTCTTTTTATTTATTAAATTAATTTTGAAATAACAAACAAACCCTAAAAAAGAAGGGAAATAGGAGATTATGTGAAACCTGCAAATTGGAGCTTGACCTCCAGTGAAGTCTGAGGTTTGTTGCCAAAGGGTATGCTTCCGTGGCTGCGGATTAGTCTCTCGAAAGAATAGAGGTGGTTGGTTTAGCTGCACAAATTTCACCAAACAAAAATTCCATTAATTATGAACTCCAACCCTATTAAATGATGCTTTTTCTTGAGGAAATATACATACATACCGAATCACTTTTGTGCATAATGGTACTATTGAATATAATTTGATTGTGATAACTATATTATGATTATGGTGATGCAATAAAATCGTATAACAAGGGTGTTAATGTATCAATAGGATGTAAAGAAAATGTAGAAGAAAGAGAGATGATTAATATTTTTGTCTTAGTGAGTAAATAATTTGAAATAAATTTGTTTGAACAGGAGATTGAGGAATTTAAAATTGTATTTTGTCTAAGTGAAAAGAGGGTAAAAAAAGAGAAAGAAGGGATGAGAGAAAGTTAAAATCTACAAAATTAATGTAACCCTTAGAAGATATTTTAAAAAATATGAGTTTCTAACCGTATGACCTAATTGTTAATTAATCTCGGTAGCTCTTTTTAAATTGCGTTAAGAGGAGAGAGAATAAAATTTTAAAATGTAAATTTTTAATTATAAAATTTAAAATTTAATGAGATAATTACACTTAATTCTTTTGAAATTTATTATAAGATCTTTATGTAATCTCTAAAATTATACTATATTTTCGTGTCAGACTTATTGACTGAATGTTGTTAACGAAAAATCAACTTTTACCTTTTTACCCTTTTTCTTCTTCTATAGTAATCTCAATATATATATATATATATATATATATATATATATTACAAAAATGAAAAGCCACCGCCGCACGTCACTGTTGTCCCTGTCGCCTCCCTGCTCACCGCTGACCCCCACGCCGCATGACGCTGTCGCCGCCACCGTCGTCCATCTTTCTCTGCTCTATCTCATTTTGCTGTATGACTTGTTTATCATCTGCTTGTTCATGCTCCGAATAAGGGTTTCAAACATCTTTCGTGAATTGAGTTTGTTTTAATTTCTCTTATATTGTTCTTATTATGTATGGATAATCTGTATTCTATTGATTTGTGGATATGATAAATTGTGTATTTGTATGCAGATCCCTAACCGCCGCACCAACTCCTCACTGCCGACCCTGCACGCCACTGTCGTCACCGCACGCCACTCTCACCACCGACCCCCAAAGTGGTAACAGCCGCATGCCACTGCCGTCCCCCACCCTTACCGCCGAACCCCACGCCACCGCGGCCACCATCATCCCTCTCTCTCTGCCATCTCTCTCTCCCTCTCTCTTCTCTCCGTTGTGGTTTTAGGTGACGGTGGGGGCGGTGCGCGGTGGTTTTGGGATTAGCCAAAACCCTAATCGGTTTCTCCTCTCTCTCTCTCTGCCGCCGGCAATTTCAGGGGGCAAGATTACAGGTTTCTGCCGTTCGACGGCAAATGGAAAGGATGTCCAGGGTTTTCGTTCGGACTCGCAACGGTGGAGATCGCGCTGGCTCAGCTGTTATATCGTTTTGATTGGGCATTGGTGGGTGGGGATTTGGATTTTGGGGAGGTTTTTGGTTTAGCTGTCAGGAAGAAATCAGGTCGCCGGAGTTGGGGCTCCTTCCGTGCTCGCCAAGTGCCGTCGCTTCCCTGCTTCCTCTATTCCGGCGGCGAGATGATGCTGCAACAGAGGCGACGACAGCGGGGTGGGGCCGGTGGCTGACTGGTTGCGGCGATGGTTGAGGCTGGTATATATATATATATAGAGAGAGAGAGAGAAATATAGGAACAAATAATGAAAGAGGGCTAATTTAGGAATAAAAATAAAATATTAAAAAAATTTATTTTTTTATTTAACAATCAACTAACGGCAGCTAATAAAAAGGAACATTTGATACCGATAATTAAAACAGAAAAGAGTATAGTGTAATTTCAAAAATTACAAGAAAAATTTCTGTAATAAGTTTAAACTTTAAGAGAGGTAAGTGTAATTATTTTAAATTTAATTAATCACCATTGCTTTTTTTAAGAAGTGTTTAATAAGAAAGAATACATTTCAAAAAGTATAAACTGTCTTATTATATATATATGCATATATTTTTTGTGTAAAAAATTATATTACTCTATTATACAAAGCTATTGAGTTAGTACTAAGATAAAAAGACATAATTTTTGGAATAAAT
>JAOTRH010233642.1:0-10082 GCA_034768845.1 Heliamphora exappendiculata
GTTTATGCTTTAAAACCTAGAGTTTTATAGGCATGTGACGTGGTTTATGGAACGTCGTGTTGATACATGGTTATATGTTTTAATTCCTGATTTAGGTTTGCATGTGTATGAAGTGGATTAGATGAATCTGTGATCCAGTAGCTGTAAATCCTGGTTGATGATGCATGTGTGCGTGTGTGGGTGTATGAGGTGGGCTGCGAAAGCCGGTATGTGTGCGATATCTGACGGATTGAAACGAGATACTAATGAGGCACAGGTATGTGTGTGTGCGATATCTGACGGATTGAAACGAGATCCTGATGAGGCACGGGTGTGTGTGTGTGTGTGTGCGATATCTGATGGATTGAAATGAGATCCTAATGAGGCACGGGTGTGGGTGTGTGTACGATATCTAAAGGCTAAAATGAGGTCCTGAAGAGACACGTGTTCATGGATTGCATGTACTGCATATTAGGACGGATAGACTAATTTTCTTAAAAATTGTATTACCGGCCTACGGGAGTCGAAATATTGTATTAACAGCCTGCGGGAGTCGTAATACTCTATTCGTTTTCAAGGCTCTAATGAGTCGACAAATGATTTTTATCCTCGCTTTCCCTTGCATGTGAAAATGTTGTTATGGCTCTGGTGAATCGTGATCTAAAACAGTTTTCAAACTATTTTTTTATTAGCTTGAAATAGAGTCAAAAACTACACTTTGTTTATCGAGCATGTTTAGCTTATACTGTATGTGTTGTTTAGAATCTGTAGAGCCTTGGCTCACTGTGTGGGATTTTCTTTTCTTTAGGTACCGGTCACACAGGTTGATCAGGAGGTGCTGGAGAGGTGGAAGAGTTGTAGTCTTCCCTTTTTTGTTCTTTTGTTACATGTATGTTATAACATGTTTTCGGGCATTGGTGCTGTGTAATGTTGCCGTTTGGCGTTTATATACACTGCATGTATGATTTATTTTGAGAGTGTATTCTCGGGTTGGGTATATATTTGGTTGTTTATGGGTGTTTCACATAGCCCGGAGTTTGGGGTGTGACAACTTGGTATCAAAGCTCTGGGTTCAAATACCGATGAGCCGTAGGAAGAGGGTGTATCCTATGTGAGGTTGATTGCGTATTCTTGATTGCATGTGTTTACACGCTTTGATAACATGATCGTGCCAGCATGTTATATATGTGGATAATGTGTATATATGAGCATGGGGTTGAATCTTAGGAGTGATAGTCATGCCTTTGGGCGTTTAGATTAACAAACTTGGGAGCCAAGTTAGAAACGCGTTTAGTTGATGTGATTTCTATCAGGGAATCTGAGTTGGTTATCTAGATTAACGCATCATTCTTGTCGGTTCTCCTTGGTATGTGGGCTTGTTTACCATGAACCTATGTGCTTATGTGATAGCATGCTAAGTGTTTAGCGTTTATATTCATGCAATGTGCTACGTGTTACATATTGTTTCGCTTTCATGTAGACGCGATGTTGGCGAGGAGAGGGCGATACCGTGGTCGAGGCTGTGGCCGTGCTGGCCAAGGGGATGTTCCTATCCCTGATGCTAGGGATGCTAATCCTCCCCAAGGACCGATGGACGCGACGGAGCTATTGCGTGTGCTGGTTAACTATATCCAGCAGCTGGTTGCTAGGGTTGAGCTTACTAGGGAGAGGGAGGCAGCACCTGAGGTGAGGGAGTTAAGGGTTACAATAGTGATGTGGGAGTTTCGGCGTATGGATCCACCTACCTTTGCAGGAGATCCTGATCCTCTTATGGCGATAGAGTGGTTGGAGTTGACAACTCGAATCCTAGACACATTGCAGATTGTGGAGGATGAGTTGCGAGTTTCTTTTGCTACCTTTCAGTTGAGAGGTGATGCTCATCAGTGGTGGAGATATGCCCGGACTACAGTAGGGGCCACATGGGCAGCTTTTACACGAGTCTTCCTGGAGAGATATTTCCCAGCTTCGAGGAGGGACTTATGCAGGGAGGAGTTCTATTCTCTTACCCAGGGGGCCATGGACATCATGCAGTACGAGGCTAGGTTTACGAGCTTGTCTCGATTTGCACCGGAGGTGGAGTGCACATGTGAGTCACTTTTGATGAGGTTTAAGCGGGGCTTGAGGCCGACGATCAAGGAGCGAGTGGCTGTGATGGGATATCGTGTGTTCAGACAGCTGGTGGAGGCGGCAGCGAGGGTTCAGAATGCTTTGGCTAAGACTCGAGCTTTAAGGGAGGCCAGGACATCACATGGTGGAGTGGAAGTAAAGACTGCTGGGCGTCCTAGCAAGAGGCAGAAGTCCTCTGGTCCTAGTTTCTATCCATCTGGATCACAGCAATTTTCAGCACCATCACCATCTGTGGCTTCGTTTGGGAGGCCGGAGCAGCGGGAGTTGACCTATTATCGATGCAGATAGCGAGGGCATTGTGCGGCGAATTGTTTACAGTCGAGACCATCCCAGAGTTCGGTTCCAGTGCAGCCGTAGAGGAGGGACCCATTAGTTTACTATGAGTGTGGACTGTCTGGACATATTCGTAGGAATTGTCCCTAGAGAGGTAGTGCACCGAGCAGGGAGGACACACCAATGGGTTCATATGCACAGGGTCGACAGTAGCCTTCCGCAGTACAGACTTCCCAGATAGCAGGTGAGAGCACATCAGTTCAGTCGGTGCGGCAGCCGACGGCGCCGAGTTATGGCAGACACGACAGAGTGGGGTTGCCCTGAGTGTATTCTCTGCAGCTCGCAGTTCATCTAGGGCACCGGTCGTGCTGGAGGATGCTGATATGCCTTTAGGGAGCAGAGGTACTTTCTGAGTATGCAGGTTACGGGTCAGATTCTTCATTGCATTTGTTTGAGGTTGGTTATGGATCCCGTGGATGGTGAGGATGTGAGGTTGGGATGGGTTGTAGATCCCGAGTCTTTGAGATAGTTGGCCAGTGTCTAGGATGCCTTACCTTGTTTGACTATATCTTAGGAATGGTTTGGCTGACCATCTCGTGTGCCTGTGTCGACTGCGATCGACGGCTTGTTGGTTTAGCTTTGAGTAGAATTTCGGGGGCAAAATTCCTTTAAGGGGGGTAGAGTTGTGAGACCTTGACCAGTTTCTTTTTTTGGAATTTTCGAACGCACGTTATGTGTTTTTGTTGCAGCATATTTTTACTGCTTTTGATGCATGATCGGGCTTAGATATGCATGCGGGGTAGGTTCCAGGGGCCGTGGGCCGCTGTGGCGTGAATTTCAAAAATTAAAAAAAAAAGATATTTTAGAGACCTATAAATATCTGGAGTTAGATATTTTCATAAAGATATTTTAATAAAGATATTTTTCAAAATTTTTTCAGTAAGTTTTTTGTTTTCTCTCTACCTTCTCTCTAAGTTCTTAGGGGTTCGGGTCTCGATTTTTAGCGATCTAACAGCAGATCCTCGCTTTTGGCGTCGTGGACAACGCAACCATCCGGTCAGAATTTGATTATGGCAAAGCTCAATTTTGCACATGATTCGAGGCGTCGAGTTTTGAATTCACCGAGGTAGGATTCTAGACCCTACCACTGTATAAGGGTTCTATGGGTAAACGTGGGTGTTTTTAACGGGTAGATTGCTATAAATCTATGTTTGTTTCAAAGTTGGGTCTTTGGGTTTAAAATTCCTTTTTGGTGATTTCTGTGGATGAAATCGGGTGTCGGGAGTTTCTTTTGAGGTCTCGGTGTTAGGCCTAGGCGTGTGGGTGTTCTCAAATGTTGGTTTGGAGTTCGGAGGCTTCGAATCGGGGTTTAGATGTAGAAACCCGTAGCTTGGAAACGATTTCTGCCGTGGTTCGATTGACTAAACCATGGGGTTCGGTCGACTGGAGTCTGGATCTTGGGTTCGGTCGAATGAACTGGGGGGTTCGGTCAACTGAACCTTGTGTTTTGGCATTTTGTGGTTCTCCAGTAGGGTGTTCGATCGGCTAGAGGTGGGGCTCGATCGATTGAACTTGTGGGCTGTTGGTTTGTGGTTTGGGTTTACTCCTTGGTTTTCGATTGGTGTCCTATGGTATTCAATTGATTAATTTATGAGAATTGCTTGATTTAAATACCTGTGGATTCCTTTTGGGGTTTGGTTGGTTGTGTGGTGGTTTTGGGGGTCGTGTCGTGGCCTCGGGTATGCGTTTGAGTGTTGCCCTCGTGGGTGATGTGTATGGTAGATACGGCTTGTTGATGCACGGTTAGGTGCGTGGTTTGATGTTGGGTTTGTGTTGGTGCGGGTGAGCATCGTGGGTCTGTGATGGCCGTGTTGGGAGTGTTTGGGCCTGTGGTGGTCGTGTGGGTTGTTCCCGTGATGTGGTTTTATATGGTTATGTGTATATTTAGAACTGTTTATTTATGTACAAAATATGTAAGTGGATTACATAAGGTGATATGGTTTTGTGTAACGTGGTTTAAATTGCTGCAACCATCCATAACCGTGATCACCATTAATGAGCCTTCGTTTTCGTAAGCTATATACACATGATCATCCCTGTATATAATATTATTTTTTGCTCAATAAGGTTTACTACCCTTTCGACGGCTTAACGCCTCTAGTGAACGATTTTGATCGTTGAAATCCTTTTCTAGTGAACCTGAACCCGAATAAAACAGTTACTATCACCTTTATTTAATTATTATTACTTTTGTTATCTGTAAGAACACAATTATCATCATACATGTTATCATCAACGTTCATTACCCTATTGACAATCTAACGCCGCTAATAAACGGTTTCGATCACTGATAAATTACTTCGGTGAATTTGAATTGTAGAATTATTCTTTATAAAAAAATGAAAAGAAGAAGAAGAAGAAGCTGTTGTCGAATTTGTGTATAAAATATAATTTTAGTAATAAAAATAATAATAATAGTTAAATAATTAGTTTAAATAAGATAATATGATTTTATACAAAATTTAATATAAATTTAAGGTGAGTCATCTGATATCTGAATTTATTTTATGTTTTCTATTAATATTCAGTATGAGATATTGGAATTGACATATTGATTATGGAATTAACGAAATTGTGGAAATATTTATCGGAGCGGCGTCCTGGCCACTGAGGGATTTTAAACGTACCGGCGAGGTGATGTAATAAGGGTGGAGCTATAACCAGATGGCTAAGGAATGTTCATGTCCAATATATGTTATTGTAGGGTTGCTCCCTACTAAATTCTGGTCGACTATTAGAACTCATTCTCAAATAGTGCAATTGTTAGTAATTCAGATATCTATGATTTCACACTAACATTGCTAACAGACGTTGCATCTTAACATTTTAGGTCACACATAGTAGAGTAAAGTTGCTGGAAGTCACCATATTTTGCTTGTACATGCTTTGTAAAATGTATTAGGAAATGTTTTGTAAACAAACTATATGTGTGTACATATGTAGCAGCTTTGGGTGTTGTTTGATAAATACAAAATTGTTCTTTTAATAGAAATAAATGAATGTCTCTTTTGTTTATAATCGATAAAAGTTATGTTTAAATTAAAACGTGAAAGTAAAAGAAAGAGGTGGTGGGTGGTGGCGCCAGTGGTGATCATGTTGGCCGGAGGTGGCTGTGGTGGAGGAGAGAAATGAGAGAGAGAGAGAGAGAGAGATAGATACATACCGAGATAACGAGAGAGGAAAATGGTGGAGAATAGCGGTGGCTCCGGTGGTCAACGGCGTCGGCGACTGCAGTGGCGTGATAGCTGGCGTTAGATGTGGTCGGTGGACGGCGGTGTCGCGTGGCGATGGATGACGTCGCGGTTTTGGGTGGCGTGGTTGGGTTTGCGCAGTTTGGAGGTTTGGCTCTGCTGTGTGAGTGAGAATTGTGTGTGTATATATATATATATATATATATATATATATATATAATGTTATGAATATAACTTATGTTTATATATATACGGGTCTTAGGCGGCAAACTATTCGTAGTTCGGTTGATGTTGAGTCATTTCACAGCAATTGTATTTTTGACGCGTGGCGACACGTGTCAAGTTTTAATGTACTTTTTAAATTTTTGTATTAATTTAAAATTTTTAATGTAAAATTTTATATTCTGAAAAATTCACAAAATTTAATATAAACTTTTAATGTCGATTCGAAAATTTTTGTGTCGTTAGAATTTTAATAATATATTTCTAAATATAAGTTTTAAGTTTTTACGTATATCAAATTTTAACAAATTTTATTAAAAATTTTCGATTAAATTTTTATTTATAAGGTTTTATCAGGAATTATATTTTAAGAGTATCGGCTAATTATTTTTATTTTTCTTCCGTAATTTGAATACTGAATTTCACATTCTCCTCTCTTAAGAAGTTTGGTCCTCCAAACTTAACACTAGTCGGGTTGAGAAAAACGTACCTCACTCGAAAAGTTCGGGATACCTAGTCTTCATATCATCTTCTTTTTTCCCACGTTGCTCCTCCCTCTGAATTATTTCCCCACTAGACCTTAACAAGAGGTATAACTTTATTACGTAGTCTCCTTTCTTGGCGATCCAATACGCGTACCGGCCGTTCTTCATAGCTTATGTTCTGATCGATGCTTATTGGTGGTTGAATTAAGATGTGGGAAGGATTAGCAATACATCTTTTAACATGAACACATGAAAAACATTGTGAGTATGCGCTAAATCCGATGGTAAAGCTAATCAATATGCCACGGGTCCTACTTTCTCAAGAATTTCAAACGGACGGACATAACGAGGATTTAACTTGTCTTTTCGTCCGAATCGAAATACACCTTTCATCGGGGATATCTTCAAAAATACTTTGTCTCCTTCTTGAAACTGCAACTCTCGTCGATTATCATCGACGTAACTCTTTTGACGATCCTGCGCAATCTTAAGGCGTTCTTGTACTAAACGAACTTTCTCGGTTATTTCTTGAACAAGTTCTGGCCCGGTAAGACATTCTTCATCTGTCTCTGTCCAGCATGTAGGAGTTCTACATCTACGCCCATAGAGTGTTTCAAAAGGAGCCATCCTTATACTGGCTTGAAAACTATTATTGTATGTAAATTCAACAAGAGATAAATGTTCATCCCTGCTACCTTGAAAATCCATACTACAAGCTCGCAACATATCTTCTAGCGTCTGAATGGTTCGTTCTGACTGCCCATCAGTCTGCAGATGAAAACCTGTACTAAGGTGTACGTTAGTTTTCGTTGCCTTCTGAAAACTATTTCAAAAATGTGATACGAATCTTGAATCACGGTCAGAAATAATAGACATTGGAATTCCATGTAAACGCGCTATCTCTCGTACGTACAACTTAGCTAAATGATCAATCGTGTGCGTAGTCTTAACAAGTACAAAATGTGCAGTTTTGGTAAGTCTATCAACAATAACCCAAATAGAGTTATGATTCTTAGACGTTCGAGGCAGACCAACTACGAAATCAATTGTGATATGCTCCCATTTCCATTCTAGAATTGATAAAGGTTGTAAAAGAATAGTCGATTTTTGTCGTTCTGCCTTAATTTGTTGACATTGTAAGCATTTGCTAACATAGTCTGCCACTTCCCTCTTCATTCCCATCCACCAGTATGCTTTACGTAAATCTTGGTGCATCTTCATTAAACCCAGGTATATCGCAAATCTCAAATTGTGATTTCCATCTAGATTTTGCAGCTTGATGTCAAATATGTCGGAAACGCACACTCGATTCCAAAATTTTAGCACACCATCTGAGATTTGAAAGTCTGAGTCTGGGGTTACCCTAACTCGTTCGTATATAATGTTTAGTTTTGGATCCTCTTGTTGTCGACGCTTCACTTTTTCTAAGATTGTCGATTGGATAGTAATTTTCGTACGTAATGATATAGCGTCTCTCTTGATTATATTCAACTCTGACTGCTCTATGCGTTCTAGTGACAAAAGATGTTGAGTCATTAAAATGTTCAAAGTTTCGATTACCTTCCGATTTAGTGCGTCTGCCACAATGTTTTCTTTTCCTGGATGGTACTGAATATTAATATCGTAATCTTCCATCAACTCTAACCAACGTCGTTGCCTCAGGTTCAGTTTCTTTTGAGAAAAAATGTATTTCAAACTCATATGGTCCGTATAGACAGTACAACGAACTCCATAATGGTAATGACGCCATATCTTAAGCGCAAAAATAATTGCTTCTAACTCCAAGTCATGTGTTCAGTAGTTCTTCTCGTGAGATTTTAGTTGTCGAGAGGCGTAAGCTATGACTCTACCATTTTGTATAAGCACGCATTCTAGTCCTTGTCGTGATGTATCACTATAGATTGAAAATCCTTTTGTACTTTCTGGTAGAGCAAGAATGGGAGCTGTTGTCAATCTTCTTTTCAATTCTTGAAAACTTTCTTCTCGTCTTTCATTCCATACAAAAGGTTCTCCTTTCCTAGTCAGTTCTGTTAAAGGTACGGCAATCTTTGAAAAATCTTGTACAAACTTACGATAATAACCAGCTAATCGAAGGAAACTTCTTACTTCCATTACCACCGTAGGTGTTGGCCAATCTATAATTGCGGAGATCTTCTAAGGGTCGACAAAAATACCTTCACTTCGGATCACATGTCCTAAAAATATTACTTCTTTTAGCCAGAACTCGCATTTCTTCAATTTCGCATATAACTTGTGGTCTTTTAATGTCTGCAACACCTTTCGTAATTGATTCGCATGATCTTCTTTGCTTTTAGAATAGACCAGAATATCATCAATGAGCACAATCACAAATTCATCTAAAAATTCTTTGAAAACTCGATTCATTATATTCGTAAAAGCAGCAGGTGCGTTCGTCACTCCGAAAGGCAAAACCAAAAATTCATAATGTCCATAACGTGTCCTAAATGCTGTCTTTTGGATATCTTCTTTCTTCACCTTTAACTGATGATAGCCGGACCGAAGATCAATTTTAGAGAAAACACTTGCCCCTTGCAATTGATCAGATAAGTCATCGATTCGTGGTAAGGGATACCTATTCTTAATAGTAACTTTGTTTAACTCCCAATAATCAATACATAACCTCATAGTTCCATCATTCTTTTTCACGAACAGCACCAGAGCTCCCCACGGAGACATACTAGGTCGAATGAAACCTTTGTCTAGCAACCCTTGCAATTGTCTTCAGTTCTTTCAATTCTGCTGGAGCCATGCGATACGGGATTTTGATAGTGCCAGGAATAACATTGATAGAAAATTTGACTTCTCGATCTATAGCCATTCCAGTTAAGTTTTCAGGAAAAACTTTAGGGAACTCGAAAATCACCGAGATTTTGGACAAACCTAGACTTTTAGGTGTATCTTGTGTCACACAGAAAAGATATCCTTGACACCCTTTTTGAATCAGTTTATGAGCTTGAGTCACCGATATAAAAAGAGAAGGCGAAGAAACCCTTAACCCCTTAAAACGAAACTCTCCTTGTGGGATATAAAAATTAACAGGTAGCACAAATTAATGTTAGCATGGTGAGATGCAAGCCAGTCCATACCCAGGATAGCGTCAAAATGTCCCATCTTAATAGGAATTAAATTAACTGACAACTTCACATCGTTAAGAATTACTTCATAGTCCTTATACACCATTGAGCAAACTACTCCCCGGCTTAAAGGTTGGGATACCAGTAATTCATACCCTAGGGGTTCTAGAGTTTTTGGTAATTTTTTAGCAAACTCAGAAGATATGAAAGATTGAGTGGAACCGAAATCAAATCATACATGAGCAGATAAGGAACAAATGAATAAGTTACCTCCAACAACTTCATCCGTGTTTTGAGGATCACCAGGAACCAGCACGAACATTCAACCTTGCCTCTGATTATTACTATTCCCTTATATTCCGGGTGGTCTCCTTGCACCTCCCATTCCTGGAATCTGGGTTGAATTTCCATTCCTAGCATTGTTTGCTAACAGTCTTGGACAATTCCACTGAATATGTCCCATTGCACCACAATTGAAACATCTATTCGTCGCTTGCCAACAAGCTTCGAAATGCTCTTTCCCACAAGTCGTACAAACAGGTCTCTGATCTCTTTTTGGTGTTGTTTTTAAATTTTTCTTTTTTTGATTCCCCCTTCTTAGACTTCCCGTTTCTATTGCTGGTCGTTTTCGATTCTCGAAGAACTTCTTT
>JAOTRH010233653.1:0-10082 GCA_034768845.1 Heliamphora exappendiculata
GGAGGTGGGATGTGTAATTTAATTCATTTGTTTCTTGTTAGATATATATGTATCGTAGTAGTATCCTTATTATTATAAGTCTTATTTTGTGTATGTGGCTGTAGGGATGTAATGATGTGGTTCCCGAGTGTGATACATTTGTAACAAGCTAGGTACTTAAGATATATATGCACCAACTTGAGGGGGAGTGTTGAGGAACATTTATGTCAATATAATATGGAGATTAATATGAATAGATAGAGGAGCTAATCTTAGAGTTAAGCTCTCTCATTCATTAATTCCTTTTTACTCTTTCACCTTAACACATCCAAAAAAATCAAGTTTGTTCGACTCTGGTTGGTCGAGCAAAGGTCGACTCAGAAGAGCGAGGGGGAGAGAGAGAGAGATTAGTCTGGGAGGGGCGGGGAGGGGCAAGGGAGCTCCGTGGAGGTGCGATGGAGGTTGTGGAGGGCTTAGAGTGGTGGCCAGTGTGGCGAGGATGGGTGGAATAGGGTGGTGGCGACGAGAAAGAGGAGCTAGCGGTGGCTATCATTGGAGCGGGAGCGAGGGGTAGTAGGTGTTTAACGAAGATTCGGTTATTGAATTTTAGAGTTTTTTATCCTTGAAAGTAATTTTACATAGCGGTATAATAGCAATAAAAAAGTTCATTAAATGGTGGGTATCCTTAGACATTATACGTATGCATTTACAAGCTCCCATAACTAAATGCTAAGGACCTAAAATATCTACAAATAGCAACAAAAATACCTGTATGCCAATAAATAAATAACTATATAAACAACTTCATATGCTGGACTTTCTAAGGCGTTGAAACATTATTGAACCCATTAACTACAACAAAACATTTCCATACAGTAAGCAACCTTATGAGATAAATTATCTACCACGATGTCATACCTCTGTTGAACCCGAACCTATTCTCCCAGAAGAACGGACTTCAACACTCTTATTCCTGTTGTCAAATGAAGAAACATTTCACATGAGGAATAAGAACAGAAAATAAATAAAATCATGCACATTAATATAGATATTCAATAAGCATGATGTGCATGTCATAAAGGAAACAAAATATAGATAAACATACCATATTCTGGACCAACAAGACTACTTAGCCCTAAATTCCACAAATAAAATTATGTGATGTTTGTTTGTCAAATTAGGATGAGGGATAAAAACGGTGGGCCCACACCTTCCCTTGCCCAACGCTTGCTTTCTGGATAGGGACAGGGGATTAGGGCTTTAGGGCTGGAAGACATGTAGGACGCACATGTTTTTTAGTCCATTAGTTTGCCAAATTATAGTATGGGATTAGGCTACTTGGATAAATTATATTAAATATGTGGAATTAAATGAATAACTAATACCAACGGGAGGGTGAAATTTATTATTAAACAGAGAATAATGAGAAGCCGTACCCAAAAAGATAGGCGAGACTCTTATTTACAATAAAACTAGGTAACTCCATCACATCCATACACCCACACACGCTGAATAATAAATATATAATACTAATACTAATACGATATATATATATATATATCTATATATATATATATATATATAACACCGGATAATAATCATAATAAAACTAACACCTCCCTTAAGCTTGAGCATATATATTTAGCATGCCCAGCTTGTCACATATGTATCGAACCCGAGGACCGAGAATTGATTTAGTTAAAATATCCGCCAATTGCTCTCTAATACGAACGGAGCCAAACACGATCACACTATTCTGATATTCGCGCCGAATGAAATAACAGTCCACCTTGATATGTTTTGTGCGCTCGTGAAATACTGAATTTGTGACAATATACACTACAGATTTGTTATCACACCAAAGTTTTGTTGGGCCAGGACAGGAATCACCCAACTCACTAAGCAACTGACGGAGCCATAAAATCTCAGATGTCGCCAGAGCCATGGCCCGATATTCGGCTTCGGCACTCGACCGAGAAACCACGTCCTGCTTCTTAATCTTCAAAGAGATAAGATTGCCACTAATAAATATAGAGAATCTAGAAGTGGACCTCCGATCAATGGGGCATCCGACTCAGTCTGCATCAGAATACCCTTTCATCTTAGAGTGGCCATGATCACTGAAATGTAACCCCTTACCAGGGTTACTATGGAGATATCATAAAATTCGAACCATGGCATTCCAATGTAGGACCCGAGACGCAGCCATGAACTAGCTCACTGCACTCATAGGAAAGGCGATATCTGGTCTTGTCATTGTTGTCAAATAGTTCAATTTTCCAACCATTCTTCTATATCGGTCAGGATGAGGAAAAACATCACCCTCATTAGGGAGGAGTTTGACACTTAGGTCCATAGGTGACTCGACTCCCTTTGCTCGTAGAAGCCTCACATCAGCTAAAATATCCAGCACGTATTTTCGCTGGAAAATAAAGATATCCTTCTTTCCGCGTGCTGCCTCAACGCCGAGAAAGTATTTCAATTCTCCCACATCTTTAGTTTGAAATTGAGATTTCAGAAATAGCTTCCACTCAGAAATGCCTACCGTATCATCCCCTGTGATAACAATATCATCAACGTAGATGATTAATATAATACAATCAGCAGAGGAACGCCGATAGAACACAGTGTGGTCTTTTCTGGACTGAAGAAGACCAAATTGGCGCATAACCATGCTAAAGCGACCAAACCATGCCTGTGGAGACTACTTCAATCCATAAAGAGAGCTATGGAGACAACATACCAGCTGAGACCCCCCCTAAGCAACAAAATTAGAAGGTTACTCCATATAGACTTCCTCTTGTAAATCGCCGGGAAGAAAAGCATTCTTCACATCAAGCTGATGCAAAAGCCAATGGCGAGTGGCAACAAGAGACATAAATAGGCGAACAGAGGCAATCTTGGCAACGGGAGAGAAGGTCTCAAAATAATCAATTCCATACGTCTGAGCATACCCCTTGGCAACAAGATGGGTTTTCAAGCGGGCAAAAGAACCATCAGAATTGAGCTTGACTGTAAAGATCCATTTGCAGCCAATAGCCTGTTTACCTTCCGGAAGAGAAACAAGAGACCAAGTCGAGGTGGACTCAAGGGCCTGCATCTCCTTCAACATAACACCCTGCCAACCAGGGTCGGCTAAAGGCTCGATAATAGTACGAGGAACAACAGCCTGATCCAGGGTGGCAATACAAACTTGTAAGGAGGCAGAAAGACCCTTGTAGGAGGTGGTATAGAAATGATGATCCCTACAAGTTCGATAAGATTTTCGAGTAGCAATAGGAACAGTATCGTCAGGAGAAAGAGTACTTACCATGAGAAGAGGATCCGCAAACAAGGAGACTGGCTCAGCAGCGGAGAGGTCCAATGAACCTAAATAAGTAAATGGAGAAGGCAGAGAGGACCCCGCAGTAGGAGAAGCACCTGCAGAATAAGACAAGGGCAAGCAAGACACTAAAAAATCAAGACTTTGAATATTAGAACTCCCAACCCCCGACACAACCGAATTCAACGCAGAAAAGAAAGGAGTAGACTCCATAAAGACAACATCCCGGGAGATAAGGAACTTGTGAAGAGATGGACAAAAACAGCGGTACCCCTTCTGAGTCTTCGAATAACCAAGAAAAATACATTTGACAGCCCGAGCATCTAACTTCGTCCGTTAGGGATGAGTGCCACGAACATAACAAAGGCACCAAAAAATTCTCAAGGGTAGAGAGAAAAGGCTCTGTTTGGGAGAAAGGCCAGCCATTGGAATTTGTCCACCAAGTACCTGAGAGGGAAGGCGGTTGATCAAGTAACAAGCAGTTAACACGGCATGCCCCCAGAATTTCTTAGGTACGTGCATCTAAAACAAGAGAGCTCGAGCAGTTTCCATAATATGGCGGGTTCTTGCACTCATCGACACCATTCTGTAGTGGGGTAGCTGGGTAAGAAGTCTGATGAATAATGCCATGTGTGGACAGAAAAGTCTTCAGCTTGGTTGAAAGATACTCGCCACCATTATCACTGCGCAAACATTTAACCTGAGTCTTGAATTGGGTTTACACTTTCATACAAAAAGAGGAGAAAATAAATGTTACTACAGATTTATGTCGCATAAAATATAAGAAAGTCACACAAGAATAATCATCCACAAATATAACGTAATAACGAAATCCAGAAACAGACTCGACTGGGCAGGGCCCCCAAACATCTGAATGAACTAAAGAAAAAGGAGTCAAAGTTCGTTTATTAACCCGAGGTAATTAAGGCACACGTAGGTGCTTTGCTAACCAACACGACTCACACTCAATATTAGAAATAGAACAAAAACGAGGACAAAGACTATGCAAACTAGATATAGAGAAATGCCCTAAACGACAATGAGCCTCAAAATTAGGAGAAGAAACTGCGGAGCAGGCCGTAGCAGCCACCTCCTCCACCAAGTATAGCTCATCAAACACTCGACCTCTACTGATAATCTTCCTCGTCGTAAGATCCTGAAAAACACAGTCATCAAGATAAAAAGTCACACAACAATTGAGATTATCAGTAAGCTAACTGACTGATAACAAGTTAAATAGATTTCCAGGAGTATGTAAGACATTAGGTAGGGTTAAGGACGTCGTGGGGGTAACAACTCCACGCCCTTTAACCGGTAAGGAAGATTCATTAGCCACAAGAACACCACGATGTCTACGAGTCACCTGATAGTCAGATAAGATACCTACAGAACCAACCATATGGTAGGAGGCACCTGAATCAATCACCCAAGCAGACGGAGTAGTCGCCAAACAGGCACTAGGATTACCTACAAAGGTAGTAGCCATAGGAGCGGGAGGACTAACAACCTGAGACTGAATATACTGCTCATATTCTGCTGAGGTCATCTCAACGAGCTGCTTCTGAGAAGAAGATGATGAGTCTGCCTTAGAGTAATCAACAGTAGCATTGGCTATGAAAAACGGTCTTCCATGTAATTTATAATACTGACTGCGAATATGTCCCTGAATCCTACAGTAGTGGCAATAATGGGTCTCACGAGCACCCCCTTCGTGGCCCTCACTAGTTCGACTTCCATCACGGCCCCTACCACGGCCACGGCCCCGAGTTCCATTGCCACCACGAGAACCAACGAGTGTAGACGGGTCACTAGAATCAGGTGTAGACTTGGTGTCATCACGACGCATTGAACGAATCACCCGACAGAAAGTCTCAGATAATGTAGGAATGTTTGTCCCAGCAAGAATTTGTGAACGGGCCGTGTCATATTTAGGATCTAAACTGACCAAGAAATACATGACTAAAATTTGCATCCGTTCCTGAAATTTAATGAGAGAACTGGTGAATGGAAGAAGTCGATCGAACTCATCAACAAGCACTTTAAAGCTCATAAAGTGCTCCTGAAGGGGACGACTAGCCTGTTGCGGGAGGAAGAATCCTCGCATCACATCATACAGGCGCGATAAGTCATTTGTGGAGGAATAGATATCCTCAAGAGTCTCCCAAATTTCTTTCACCGTATCTGCACTAGCAACCAAAAGCTTGACATTGCGGTCCATGGAGTTCATAAGCTGACTAAAGAGACGAACATCGTCTCGTACCCAAGTACGATAAATAGGAGAACTAGAATCAGAGACATCATCAAATAAGTGGGAATCCAATTCCATGCCTTACAAGGATTTCAAAACATTCTTCCGCCACAATAGATAAACAGAAGCACCGTCAAGCTTCTCATCGACAAGCCGAGTAGAGGAAGAGAACACCTCAGTTCTCATTGATCGCCTGATATCCGTCAGAGACTCAGTAGTCCCAGAAGTCTGGGTAGCGGACTTATCGCCCTCTGATGATATTCATGTTCAATTACCAGATAACCCACAAGCAGACAGCCCCTCACTGCATTAACAAAACTCGGACAACATAGAACTTCTTGTTGAATGGAAAGCAAGCCATTGCACGGATGAACAAAGTGACGTAGTGAGGGAGGAGAAACAAAACAGAACTGCTGAGACCTGCGCGACTGTTCTGGCGACTGGCGACTGTTCCGACAACTTTTTCGGCGACTAGGCTGGGATTCCAGTGACTGTTTAAATGGCCGGCGACTGTGTTTGGGACACGATCAGGGGGTTTCGGAGACTGTTTGGTGGGTTTCGGCGGGTTACAGCGACTGGGCGGTGGCACCGACCGATCTGGGACTGGTTTGGGAGTTGTCGGCAGTTGTAGAGGAGGCTGAGGGAGATTTCAACGCTGGTAGTGGTGGTGTTAGGGGGTTTCGGCGACTATGGAAGAGGTTTGGGTGGATGTCGGCGCTGGTGGTGTTGATTTGGGTGGGTTATGGAGGTTTGGGTGTAGGGCGGCGCTGGTAGTGATGGTCGTAGGGGGTTTCGGCGACTATGAAAGGGGTTAAGGTGGATGTCGGCACTGGTGGTGGTGATGTTGGTGGGTTTCGGCGCTGGTGATGAGGACTGAAGGGAAGTCGGTGGCTGGGTGGCTGGGTACCAGGGTGCCTGTCAGCACTATTGAAGGCTAAATGAAGATCGGCGGAGTGGCTGAAAGCTGTCGGCACTGTTGGAAGCTAGGGTTAGGATTAAGGTTTCATGGTGGCTCTGATACCATGTTATTAGACAGAAAATAATGAGAAACCGTACCCAAAAGGATAAGCGAGACTCTTATTTATAATAAAACTAGGTAACTCCATTACATTCATACACCCACACACATTGGATAATAAATATATAATAATAATACTAATACGATATATATATCTAACATTGGATAATAATTATAATAAAACTAACAAAATTGTTGGGATTAAACTTCTCTAAACTATTTTCCTACTAAATTCAATTATCAAAAATAACTTTTTCTTTTAATTTATCCCATAGTAATCAAATGTTGTGAAAGTGATTCTATAATGCAATTTATCCTCCATAGTCTTATCCATAATTTCATAGTATAACTTATTCCTCTTTATTCCATCAATAATTCAATACTCATAAAAATAATCCAGTAATTGAACGTTTGATAGCTACCTATGCACAAACCTAAGAAAAATTTATTGTGACTCGCAACTTGTTGGACTCCTCGTGTAGGAAATCAACTCTAAACTCCTTAGTAGACAAACCTTATAATTTGTTCATCTTCGTCACTTGAAATGCAAAGAAGTTATATTAGTAGTTAATAGATAAGGATGAAACTTGTTCTTAATACAATAGGGAGGAAAAAGCTTTAAACCTCCTAAAAACATTATTGAAATTAGTTCATAACAATCTTTGCAGAATTGAAACAATTGGAATGGCTGCATCATGTACTTTCATTAATAATTAATAATATATTACCCTAACCCATCACGTAGCTCCACTCCAAGAAGATCGAAGCTCCCTGCCAAACTCTAGAAGCAAAGCCACAATCTTGCAGGCAGTGAACCCCTGTTATGGGACTGTGTCAAATTCAAATCTCGCAGTTTAGATAAGGAATTATTTTGATCTTAGAGCAGGCTTTCCATACGAAAAGTTCGATCTTATTTGGAATCTTTGCTGACCAAACTTTCCTTTGATCTAAGTTATCAGAAGTAAATGTTCTCCCATCACTAATTCGTCGAGCAACATGATTAGCCAACTTGAATAATGCCAAATAAGTTTTTCCTCGAGCAACCTGGAACTAAGAGAATTACTACAAATAGCTTCAGCTTGCTTCAAAAGGTAAAAATAGTTCTTTAATGCCATGGGTTGCTTCCTAGGTCAGCTTCCAGGAAGGATGAATTTGGGAAATATCAGGCTTTTAGGATTCTTGCCAAAAGGGATAACAGATTTTGCAATAGTCTCCAGCCTTGTTTAGCAAATAATGTCATGTTAAAAGTTCTCATATCTCTGAAGCTATACCTCCCTCCATTTTCCCTGATACAACATGCCCCAGCTCATCCGCTGCACTTTCCTCCCTTCCTTCTTACTCCCCCACCAGTATTTGGCTATCAAAGGTGGTGTACCATTTCAGAAGAGAGTAGAAAACTTAAAACAAGACTAGCAAGAGAAGCAATGGTCTGGGCTATGGCTTTAATGAGCACCTCTTTGCCTGCTTGAGAAAGGAGCGTCGAACATGTACGCATTGCTGGTTTTATATTTGTTCTACAAAAATTTTCTTTCAATTTTGTGTGAGACTCTCTTTATGTGAACCAACCTACTTTGATTCAAGCAAATTACACTCCCAAATGAACTGAAATTCTTAAACAAGATAAATTGTAAGTATTTAATTAATCATCCATTGAATAGCTTGATATACATTGTTGAGTCATTTCTTACCAGTTTAAACTTTTGAGACAATTGAGGCAATTGATGACTTATCATGATATCATAACTCTAATTTTATAAAGTCTTAGGTTCAAATCTCACACGTATCCCTATTATATTTGTGTTATATTTGTTATTGTTCACTTATATTATGCATGTGTTGATGCACCTATTTAGTTCAGTTTATTTGTATCTTCACGTGTGAGACAACGTTGCACGCGAAGAGAGTATTGAATAATTTTCATATACATTGTTGAGTCCATTTTTTAAGAACTTAAACTTTTAGGACAATTGATAACTTAACATCATCAACCAATTCCTTTTCTGTCCTCATCAGAGAGAGAGAGGACATACAAAATGGAGATAGGCTTGAGAACGCCATATAAAGACTCGATCACTCCAGCTGACCCACCACGGACCTAAACAAATATAGAAAATACGAGAATCAGCATTAATCTACCTTTGTGAGGACGCTGAGAATATTCAGGAAAACCAAATAAATCAAAGTTTTGAAACCTTTATCAGGAAAAAAACAAAGAAATCAAAGTTTTGAAACCATTCTCTTAGGACTTTTGAGGGGGAAATAGACACAACAGAAAAGCATTACAATCTGGACTTCCCGTTTTCTGTTCCCTTCCTTTTCTCAGAAACCAAACAGATAGGAAATTTAAACCTGCAAGTTAACTGATCCATTCACAGTGAGGCGAATTGCATTGTGGGAGATCGAAGATGGAAACTTCGTGATGATTTTTCCTTCAAGTGGTTCCTGAAATTAGTTACAGTATCACCATACACGTATATATATATATATATATAGAGAGAGAGAGAGAGAGAGAGAGAGAGAGAGAGATGCAGCCGCAAGAGAAAGAATACATTAGGGCGATAGATACGGTTCGATCGGGAGAATTTGAGCTCCACAGACATGGCTTTCAGAAGACAAGGAGTAGGAGGCAATCGGGTCGAAAGATTTTTGGAAGAACGGTCAAGTTTATTGGTTTTTTTCTTTTCCAGTAATTTTACAGGTAAATTTTTTTAGGATAAATTACGCTGGCCGATTTTTAAAATATCAATGACACTTACTCTCTTCTTCTTCTTCTTTTCTTTTTTTCTTTTTTTTTTTTTTTTTTTAATAAATTTAACTATTAATATTTCGTTAGTAAAAAAAGTGTTAATTCTATTAATTTTTTTTATATTTTTTTATTTTGTTCTTAAACTCTCCTCTCCTCTCTCTCTTTCTCTCTCTCTAACTGAAAACAACAATTTTTTTGTTATTTTATTTGTTTTGTTTCATTTTTTTTATTTTTTATACTTATTTTTTCAAAAAATACTTTAAAAATATTTAAATGGTTTTTTAAATTAGGATTTTTTAAATACCAAAAAATGTTTTTAAAAATTGGTTGATTTGTGTTCTAATGTATGATTTGGTTTTGGAGTTGAGATGATTTTGTTTGGGTTTATTTGATTGTAATTTTCTCAATAGCAACGCACATAATTTTTTGAATAATTTTTTAAAAAATAAGTACAAAAAATAAAAAAATTAAAACAAAGCAAATGAAATAAGAAAAATTATTTTCAGATGAGAAGACGTGAAAATGAGAAATAATATAAAAGTATGAAAACTTTCTTTGTTGTCGCATCTTTTTTTTCTGGTGTGAAAATGCTTTTAAAGAATTTTAAAATATTTCTTGGTATTTGAAAATTTTCAATTTAAAAAAAACAGTTTAACAAATATTTTTTTTAAAAATATGTATAAAAAATAAAAGAGTGAAACAAAACAAATAAAATAAAAACAAAAAGGTTATTTTCAGTTTATTATGTATATTGTAGTTTATTATGTTT